>VYZS01055496.1:0-18626 GCA_013400695.1 Neodrepanis coruscans
GGGGGGGAAAAAAACCCTGAACCATGAAAAAAGGTGGTGGTCTTCCAATAACACTATAAAACCACACAGGCCTAGAGCAGAAGGGCAGAAAACACTCATTCCCTCTGCATGGCCAGGGGATGCTGTTCCTGCAACTTCCAGTAGCTCCCCAGCAAGGGCTGGAGCAGGCAGGGAAAAACAGGCCTTTGCAGGGAAAGAGCTGATCTTTGTATTTTGAGGAGGTGGGAAGCTGAAGGGGAGGAAGAAGAAATTGTATAAACCATGTTTTATAAGCAAAGTTTTAAAGGTCCCTTAGCAGGCTTTAAAAAAAAGATGAAGTGCACTCACTACATTCTTTCTTTCCACGGATGAAATGGGCCAGTGAAAACAACTGACCTCAACTGTTTGAGTCCTGTGTGTGTTGTTACACAACAACCCAACCAGTCCCCTGCACATGTTAGAAAGTCCAGTTTTTAATTATCCTCCTGAATTTGTTTTACTTACAGCTACACTGCAGCTTATTGCTAACATCAGCCAACAACAGCACTTCAAAGAATATTCCCTTTTTCAACAGCACTTAATTTCTCCACATGACAGAACTTTGTATTCAGCTAATTTGACTCATTCCTTCACCCAGTATTTCTTTAGCTCTTCTATATGCAAGGGTAAGTTTGGACTTTTTTTTTTTCTTTCTTTCTTTTTTTTTTCAAACAGGAAAAATACTTTAAAGCCTTGCATCCCTGGCTGTAAAGCCAAGGCAGGCAGAAGGCCCCAGCCCCACAAAGCCCTGCACAGCGGAACTAATAAATCCTGATTCCTTGCAGACCTTCTTCCCTTCCCACCTTCCCCAGCTGCTCCCTCCCCCTGAGCCCCTGCCCCAGCACACTCCCCAGGGTCCCTTTCCAGGCTTAGCTCCTCTTTATGTCTCCAACTACTGCTGCAGCAGAAGGAAGCAAGTGCTGTGCCAGGTTCTTGTGTGCAGAGCACTGAGCTGTGTTTGGCCTGTCTGCCTTAGGGAGCAGCCAAACTTCCTTGGCAATCCCCACCCAGAGCAGAGGAAATCTTGGGATTTATTGTCTCCACTGAGCCACTACTTTTGCTGCAGCTGGGATTAAGTCAGCTCTCTGTCTGGGAGATCTGTCTTGTCACTGAAGTTGGCAAAAAGATTTAAGTTCTTGGTGAGGAGGGGGTAGAGAGCAGGACAGAGCACAAATGCAAGAGCAGTGGAAACCATGCAAAAAATATTTCAAATATGACAGCAAGTTGTGTTGTACTTCTGTTCAGTTAAAAGGTGACTTGGAGAGCTTCTGACAGGCTTTTGCTAAGTTGTATTTCAGAGCCTGCCAAGTCCTCTGGCAGCTTCTCAGCCCAGCAGATCAGCCTTGCAGGACACTGCTCCAACCCTCCTGCTCCAGCTGCTTAAACATTGCTAATTAGAGCTGCCTAATGAGGATCCAGCATTGTCCCAGGGCTTGTGTGCTTTTCCCAGGAAAACAAACCTGTGTGCAACAATTCAGGTTTACAGCATCAACCAATGTCTGTGTGAACTCAGCAGCCTGATCTCTGACACAGACCAAAGGCTGATACTGCACTTGCTTCTTTCCAGCCCGTTAAACAGAACTACAACTTAGCAAAGCACAAGGCCAGGCTCCATCCCTCCTCACTCACCTCCTCACCTGAGCAACAACACATCCACTTCTGGGTTTGGCTGGAGGTGCCCACAGCATTCCCAGTAGGACTTTTGCCTTGGCTTTGGATTCCAGGGATTTTCTGTGCAGTCAGTGACTGCTCTTTCATAAAATGGAATTCTTTCCTTCTTCTCCCTCTCTGTCATAGGCACAGTAACTAAACTCCTTCAGAACACCTGGAAATGTTGAACATTTTCACATCCTCATAATCTCCAAAGCACCCTCAGTATCCCAAGTCCTTCCTGCATAAGTTTTCCTCCTCAGGGAAAGAGGTTTGAATGTCTGAGGGCAAGACAAGAACCACAGCCCAGCCCTTGGGTGATGCAGGTCCCAGCACTGCCCTCCAGTCCCTCCCACTGGGGCCAGGAGCACAGAGGGGATCTGGGCTCAGCAGCCTCTGCCTCTCTTCCCCTCTGTTCAGTCAATCCTCATGCTGTAATTCCTTTCCCTCTGAAAGGCAAGTCCCTGGGTGTGGAATGCTTGGGGAGGTGAGTGCCTGACACCTTCACTGGTGGTTCCTTCCCTCAGCAACTGCAATATTTTCCTGCACACTCCTGCAAATACTCACACAAGACTATTCCCAGCACCTTCTAGTTGCAACCACCTCTCTGGCGTATTTTGAGGGATTGGTTTGGTTTTTAAGCATTTGGCAAGTTTGAGAAAGGGAGATGTTTTTACACAAAGCTCCAATGAGTGTCACACACAAACAAGCACCAACAGTTTCATGAGGGAATGTTCATCCTGAAAACTCACACACTTCTCAAAGGCAGCTTTTGCTGCCAATTCAGCTTTCTTGGAGTCACAAAACTGGTTTCTTTTAGTGCTGGATTTTGCTATTTCTGAAAGAAACAAACCAGTATCAATTTAGACAACTTGAAATTAAGAAGGGAAACAGCTTAACTCAGATTAACAAAATTCTTAGAACTGAATGAAACTGCTTTTCATTGGGAAGATTCAGCAGCTCACTCTTTGGAAGTTATTTAGCAGAAAAAAATAACCTGCCAAACAAGACCTATTAGGGGAAGCTGACAAGCAATGGTCCAGCACTTCCCAAAGGCACCAAAACCAGGCACTGAGCCCTCACCTGCACCTTCTGGGCTTGGAAGAGGTTTTACTGAAGGTTTCTGCAGCTGAAATAATTGTAATTAAGTGTCAGGGAGAGGGGAGGGAGGGATCTTTATCTTCAGATAAAAATTACAACTCCCAGTGTTGATTCTGCCACACAAAGTCTGCAAACAAAGGCAATGGAGAACATAAATTACTGCCATCAACTTACAGACCCTCCTGCACTTCATTCCCAGTGTGCTTCCAACACAGCCCTCCAGGAACTCAGGTCTGGGGCTCTGAATGCCAGGACAAAGGAACTGCAGGAATCTCTGTGGTGACTGTTGGCTTTCACAGTTCTTTGTGCTTGTTCCCTTCTCCACACAGCCTGAGTAACTCACTAGTACAAAGCCTGTAGTAGATCAGGCTGGAATTCTTGTGTCAATGCCTCCTTGAAGGGGAAGCTGAATTCCAGCAAAAGAGTGCTTTTGGAATTAAACTGCTTCTATCCTATTTTTAAATTAAAAAGACTCAATAACAGACAAGCTTGGGCTTGGTATTCAGTATTGCACTCAGCTCTACACACAGACCTGGGCAATCTCATTCAGGTCACTGGTAACCTGATAATGCACAGCCTCTCCTGGGGATGTGTTTGAACTACAGAGGCTCAGAAAGCCTTTGTTTCATTCAAGCAAAGGTTCTTACCTGAGAAGTTCATTCTCTAACCAAATCCTGCCATGCCTGAAAAGCCAGAGGGGTTAACACTGAACAGCACAGGTAGTGAAAGACTCCTCTTGCAGGAGTAGCTTAGAGCCTCTAGAAAGATTTTTCTGTACTAAAGCCTTATTTATCCAAATTTTTTTTTTTTTAATTTGAGGACATTTTGCTTTGGAAAAAAGACTAAATTACACCAGCAAAGCAAATGTGAGAGTTATAGAGGGTGTTCTTCCAATGCAATCCACTGTTACCATCTTCCTGAAGTCACTTCCAGCTTCAGCATATCTGAAGAGTTAAGTCTTCATTTGGTTTCCTCCCAGACTAACATAATAGATAGTTCTCTTCATATACTCACTTTCTAAAGCCCATCTTGGAGGAGTAAAATTAATTTTTGACATTAATGCATTAAAACACTATGGAAATTCTAAAACAGTGATGGTTTCATGGCCTCATAAGGATTCCCTTCAGGAGCAATGGATTTGTATTTTGGAAGCAGGGTGACTCAACAAACAGCAACACCCAGAATTTCAACCTGTGCCAAGGAATGCACAGGCAAACAGCTGAAGTATCCATGAAGGAAACAAGTAGAATCCCAATTAAATGTTTACTAGTTGAGGGAACTCTCAGCCTTGGTTGTTGGCAGAGAAGAGGCATTTTCAACACTCAAGCAATTCACTCCCTAAACTCCTCATAACTTGGATTTCAATCTGAAAATGCAGGACCAGTGCTGTGCTTGGGAAGAGTATTGCACAAGCTCTGTGAGGTGGTTTGCATGTGAACCTGGTCAGCCCCCCAGCTGTCCCCCCATTCCCATGAAATGCCCTCCTGGCATCCCCAGCTCCAGAGGGGCTGCTCTGCCACAAAACCCTGCAAAGGAAGCTGTTAGTGAGGGACACAACTTACTCCTCCTGCTGCCACAGCTCCAGAGAGGGGGGGATCTCACAAACAACAGGCAAGCAGAGCAGAAAGCAGTCTGGATTCATGTTTATTGAAGCCAGGAATTAAAGACGTCCTCGTTTGCCAGCACTAGAAAGCAAGATTCCACATGACTGCACCTGCTTAAAGCCATACAACTGGACTAAGGTTTGTTTCATACATTTGCAGTCCTAATTGGAAGTTGGAAAAAAACAAAACAAACCCCAATAAACTCAGTATACAGGACAGTGAACTTGGATTTACAGCATGTATATTGTTAAGTTCACGATGTACAGAGCAGTCACTTCCAACGGAGTTAAATTAAATAAAATACGAAAGTCTGTTCAGTTTAAACAGGTTTTCTTTTTTTAAAATGCCAATATAAAAAAAAAAAAAGTGCAAACTTAAAATCAAGCAGCATAACCACAGCATTTTTATGGAGGGCCAATCTTTAAACTTTTCTATTTGCTTCAAGTTGAATGCTTTCATCTTTTGTTCTCATAGTTTAAACATGAACAGTAGATGCAGTCACTATAATGCATATAAATATAGGCATATCATAGTTTAAACAGTCTACCATACAAGTGTATCTGCAAATAAAATGAAGTTTCACTTGAAAATGTAAAGGCTGTTTGCATTTGGCCTTTGGTTCCAATGCTTGAAGACACCAGAATAACAACTGTGCAGCACCAGAGTCAGCCCCTGGCAACCACAGGATGCTACATTACTTACAACTCTCTGCCAAGAAACTAGGAGCATTCACTTGCAATTAGGAACTGGAAATCTCCTCTTTTGTCTTTCTGCAAAGCTGGTAAGTTCTACATTAACAGTTTTGATGGATTTTAGTATCTTTAGCATTTTTACAGATCTGGAAAATACTTCAATGTTCAGTTTTAGCCATATTGCTAGAAAAGTGCTTCTCAGGTTAGATGACCAAAAAGGCAGTTTTAGACTGAGGTTCCCACCCATCTCCCTTTACAATCACACACTCTTCCCACTTTGCTGTGGAGTTTTGGATGGTTTGGTCTCCAATCTCAAGTCTCAGTGTCAGGAGGACAGTGTGTCATTCCTTCTGGTGTGGGAACTTGCAAGTGGCACCTGTGACACCAGCAAGTCCAACAACAGTCTTAGTCTAACTGTTACCTACACCCTGTGTGACTTCAGCTCATACCGTTTAGTAAAAAAGTAAAAAAAAAAAAAATACAATATTTCCAACAAAAAAACTGGCACAAGTAACATACTCATGTTAATGTTTGTCAAAGAGGCAAGTAAATACTCTTAGCTTTCTAGGTGTTTAGACAGACTTCCATGAGCAGCCTCTTGATGTAACAGAGGGTTTGAGGTTAACATCCAGCACTGTGTTAGTGGTCAGTCTAATTCTGTATATTTAAGTAACAATATATATTAGGGAAGTTATATCCAGACATTGGATTTAGTACAACAAGTTCATAGCAATAAAAAGTAAACTCTGTATAAATCAAATTGTGGTTTTTCCCTTCAGCATTAAGAGCACAGAATATGCTTGGTACTTTTCATTTCTGGTAGTGTGTCCATGTAGAACAAGCATTCTGTGTATAAAATCAAAGTGCCATTTCAGGAACCAGAGCAGCTGAGTTTGCTCTTCCAGAAGGATGGTTTCATGTGACCATGGACAGAGCTCCCTTAGAGCAATGGGGACACCCACAACCCACCTTTCCAAATGAAATGCTACATTAAAGGAAATACAAAATACAACTTATTCAGAATGTCCACTGTGGACACATTCGTGCTTTTTAGGTCACCTTCAGAATTGGAGTTGGCTGCACCTGCAGCAGATGTGGTTGGAAATAGGGCCTTGAAAGTTTTTTTTTTTTAAAAAAAACCTCCATAGGTGTAAGGCAGGAATCAAATTTAGCTTGGTAGCTAATATTGAGTTACAAAAAAAAAAGTAAGAAAAAAAATACTGAGAGTGTTGTGTAGCACATTTCATTATGGGGAAATGACACGTCACCCACCATTCTTCATAGGCTTGCCTTGTGGCATAAAAAAAAAAGGCAGAAGCTATCAGAAAACAGGATTTCAAATTAAATACAAATTGCCAAACTACTGTTTTTAAAATAAAACCAAACAGTGACTGTTTGTACTACAGTGCACAATAAGTTCAAGCACCTTCTAAGGACACATCACACACTGTGCCAGGCACTTGGATCTAAACAAGTTTAGTTTCTCCCTTTGTCAGCTACACCAGAAAGGGCACCCACACTCTTAAGACTTCTTTAAAAACTAAACTGAGATTTATAAGAAGAATAAATTCCCATGGTTCTTAGTGTTTGGCCTGGAATTCTCCAATGTCAAGTAGTCTTTTAAAAACAGTGGCTCTTCACCCCGTGTGAAACACGGGATTGAACAACATTGCTCCTCTCCAGTCCATCCAACATTCTGGTTTCTCACTGTCCCAAATCTCTTTCCCCTTTCAGGGCTCCATTCCCTACCTGGGCTTCTTTCCCCTAATTAATGCTGTTCCACCACCACCCCCACTCCAAGAATACAATGCATTTGCAAACATACAAGCAGCCAATTCCAGTAACTCTGAAAGAGGATTTCATGTCTCTCTCTTGCCTCCAGTGCAGTCAGTAGTACTTTAAAAACAATTCTCCATTTTGCTTCTCTGTGTTCTTCCCAACAGGAAATGCAGCTGCACCTGCTTTACCTCCAAACCAAAAGAATTGCCCTATATAAACTCTAAATGGTTATCTTATACAGAGGGATTTTATATGCAAACTTCCTGAATGTGCACTTTTTACTGGGACAAGGCAATGATGGAGGAAGCTCATTTCCCCTGCCCCAAGAAAACTGATAGCATCTGCCATAGCAGAGAATTCCTGGTCTTATCAGATCACTATACATAGTTATTTGGTCATTTACAGATGCATTTGTGAAGTGCTATCAAGCTTCATTCTCTGTGGGAGGAGAGTTTGTTGTTACCACGGGCTCTGGCTTCCGAGTGATCCTGTCCAGCTCCTCCTGAGCATTGGCCAAAACTGTCTTTTGTCCTGAAAAACCAAAAAGGACATGATTAAAGCAGTCAGGAATCATTTCTAAATGACAATATATTACTTATTTCTCATTATTCTGCCACATCCCAAGACCACAGCACAATATTGATAAGTAATAAATAAATAATACTAAGGTTTGAGTCACTTTAAAGAGGTGAAATGCTGGATTCTACAGCAACATAAAGCACAAAAATACCTGTGATATGCACAAAAATATCTGTGATATGTTTTACAGCAACCAGCACTTTAAAACCCACCACATTTAGAATTTTCCATAAAAAAGAAACCTTACACAATTCTATTATTAGCACTGACAGCAAGGGCTTGATTTAAACCCAGGTTTTAACCACAAGGTATGTAGGACACCTGCTACAAAAAAAAAAATCCCATTTGGCTGCACTTGTACTTGCTGCATTTTAATATCAGACAGCAAACAGGAAGAACTCCTGTATCTGCAGACAATGTTTCCCTTCAAAAGGAGCCATGAATTGCAGATTCATGTAATATCTCCAAGCAGTCATTTCAAAGCACTTCTTCAATTGCAAACAGACACTCTGAAGTATTTCATGCAAAGGCATATCTTACATTTTTATATCAGACCCAAAACTTCTCAACAGTTCCCTAACTGCACCATCAGCTTCATTCTTTCATTCTGAAAATCACAAACCCCCAGACAAAGTTGTCACCAAAATTGGAACAATATATCCTCATGTGTGGAGCACACAAGCACTTAAGATTAAAAAGCTGTATTTTTAGACAAAAAGGAGATTATATAACCATGTACAGCTTCCTTACACAGCCAAAGAATTTAACAAGCATCTGTTTTCCAGCTCAAATGTGTGTGAAATATTAGGTGGATTTTTTCCAAGGTACATGCTGAAAACATTAAGGAGGCAGGATCTGACTGTTGGAGATTTAAGTGTTTTTGTCCCAAGTACAAAGACATAACCAAGTTAAAAGATTTCCTTTAATCACTACACTTAAGCACTACTCCTAAGCCACAGCACTCCTAAGTAGGAGTATTTCAGCAAAATTTAAGAATTAGTAGATAAACTGTAAGAGAACAAAACACAAACTGCTTTACATGCAGACTAATGGTACCTTGGAGTTAAAAAACTCTAAACAACAAACCCCACACACAAAATTTTTGCTTCAAGTAGCTCAAAACAAAAACTGTGGGATTTTTTTTTTTTAAATGCTGGATGAACTGGATCCTTAAGCTTCCCAAATAACAGCAGGCAGCTGTGACCTGCAGGAAAATCCTTGCCCAGGGAGAGGTGGGATAACACCCTCCCTCTGCCACCACTCTGAGGGAAGGGATGCCAGGGGCTGCTTTGAAGAGATTGGAAGTTTCCCCTCAATGATGAACCAGAGTGAGGGTGGCTTTCAGTCTCCCTCCAGCTTTGTCAGGGATGGGAATGGCCTGAGGAGAGCAGAGGGAGGGCAGAGAACTCCAGTTCTTTATCTGCTCACAGGAACAGAGGGGGAAGGCACCCTGAGCCTTCTTGTGAATAGAAAGGAACATTTGCTCAGTCTAGAAATCCACCACAGGCAGCAGCAGCTGAAGCTCTTTGAAATATCATGGTCTAGACATCAAAGAGAGAGGCCAGAAACACAAAGGCAAACAGGATGGTTGAGGAGTGACACAGCATGAAAAATGGCCATGACCCTGCAGCATCTGCACAGATGAGAGAGTTGTCTCAGGTGGGAATTCCCAGGGGAGAGCCCAGGCTGAGCAGTGTGCTGACATCCACAAAGTGTCCCACCCTGTCACACAATTCCAGCACTTCAACCCCAGGACAGTCACAGCTGTGAGACAAACAGATGGTCCCTTTAAAGCTAAATATTCCTGTCATCAACATTGTGAAATGTAGGGCTCTTTACACAGTTTAGACATTGAAAATACCTACAAAGACAGTTTTAGCACATTTGCTCACACAGAGGGTGCTGTGGAAATCAGGATTTCTCCAGGATCTTCTCCTCAGCTCCTCCATGAAGGAACAAGTTGTGACCTCAAACTCCCCAAGAGCTTTCCAGGTTCAGGAGCCCTGCCCTTCTCAGTAAGTTTACTCTTACACTGGTGGCACTGGCAGCTGACAAGGAACAGGCACCTTCTCTCATGAGCAAAAGCTGATTTTAATGTTCCCAAAGTCAGGGAAGGAGCCTGAGCTCCCAACTTGATGCAGCCAAGAAAAGCCAACCTTGAGATCACTCAGGAGAAGAACTTCCAGCCAAGACAGAGAACTGTGCACCAGGCAATACAGGGAGACACATCTGCAGTGCTGGATGCAACAGCCAAGGAAAGATAAGCCAAGGATGGGAACTAAGGAAGAAGAAACTTGTAGGGAAATCAGAGCTCAGCCTCCAGCAGACATAGAAGAGAACTTGTCTGGTTTAACAAAACCAAGAAAATTAACAAAGGATGTGTGATACTGTCTCTAGATGTTTCAGGAGATAAATGACCTATTTAAATTAGAAGTTAATGCTGACACAGAGGAAAAAGTTTAAAAGAAAAGTACACAAAGACATTTGTTATCTTTGAAAACTCCTGGAAGGCACGTGATGTTCTACAAGACTGAAAGAGGAAAGAGTACAGCCCATGACAGACCAGTTAGTTTTGACTCTCATGGTTTTTCCAAAGATGTCAAGTTTTAGGTGCTTACAAACAGCCACCAGCACAACCATCAGCAGAGATCTGTTACCAACAAGTTCTGCCAAACCACCCAAATTTCCTTCTATGACAGGCCCTGTGCAGAAGGGAGATAACATCTCACATCACCTCCTGTACTGGGTTTGCTGTGGCCAGGTTTTGGTAGCAGGGGGGGCTGTAGGGGAGGAGAACCTGCTGGAAGCTTCTCCCCTGTCCAGCAGAGCCAGTGCCAGCACCTGCCACTGGGCAAGGCTGGGCCAGTCTGGAGTGACAGTGACACCTCTGGGATAATGGATTTGAGAAGGAAGGGAAATAAAGTCAGTTTAGCTGAAGATGGGAGCCAGAGAGGAGCAGAGTGAGAACATGGGAACACTGCAGACACCAAGGGCAGAGCAGGAGGAGGGGCAGGGGCTGCTCCAGGGGCTGGAGCTGAGGTTCCCCTGCAGCCCAGGGAGGGACAGGGGGCAGAGATCCCCCTGCAGCCCAGGGAGGAGCCCAGGCTGGAGCAGGATTTTCCAGGTAGGACTTGTGTCCTGTGGGGGGGAGCAGGCAGTGCCCGAAGGACTGACCCTGTGGGAGGTGCCCCCTGTGGCAGCAGGGGGTGAAGAACTGCTGCCCATGGGCTGGACTCTCAGCAGAGCAGTTTGGGAAGGACTGTCTCCTGTTGCAGAGACTCAGGCTGGAGCAGTTTGTCCTGTACCAAAGTCACAGACAAAAGGAGAGCTTTAAAATGGAACAGACCACTGCAAAGACAGAGGGGCTGCACTGAGCTCCATCTGCACCCAAGTGCTGGGATTAAGAAACACTGACTGTACATGAGAAAACATAAATTAAGTACTGGAATAATCTTCTTGCAGAGATGACATTACAGCTTTTATTTCAGTTTGTTTGCTTCTTAATCAGCAGTCAGGAGTTCCTTAACTGACTTTGCTTCAGACAAAAAGCAGGGAAGAAATACCACCTAAAAAGTATTTCTATTTCTATAAGCAAAGTTAATTTGACACTGTGCTCAGGAACACCATGAGGCTGCATTTGTTGAGGGAGAGGACACCTTTCAGTGTTTACCTGAGGAGTGCACTCTGGATTAGAGAGGAATTCTGTGGTTATTCTCTGACAGTGCCATCAGCCTGGTTGGCATCAAATATTTTGCATTTCCAGTTCAGAATGTCTGGGTCACACTCCCCTCCCAGCAGGAGGGTTTGGCATCACCACTAAACTTTACATGATTGCAAAAAGCCTGGGATCTACCCATCATTTACTAGTGAAAGAGCTGTGGAAGGAGAGCTCCTGAACACTCAGGGTGATGGGAATGGCAGTGCCCAAGAGACACAGAAACAATCCAAGTAGTACATTTCTAATACCAGGTGGAACAGCTGCACTGACAGCACTGAGGTCTGCAAGTGATCTCACAGCTTTTATTTCACCTAAACTGCAATTCCTTATGGCTCACAATAAAATACTCAGTAATTAAAGAGAGAATAACTCATTAGTAATTCCTAAGTAATTCATTTCAACCTAAACTCTGGGGAGATTTCAACATCCAGTCCCAACCCAAGAAACTGCATCTCCTTCAAACTGCAGCAAAGTCCCAACAAAGGAAGGGATTCTCATTTTCTAAATATCACCAAGGCTCTGATGTTATTGACATCCCAGCAGCAGAAGTGCACTTGAAGAATCAACTTACACCAGGCTAAAGGAAGCCCTGGAGTTGTGAAGTTGCAGTAGTTTGGTTCTTTTTTGCAGACTGCACATCTTTGTCACCTGTCAGGGTCTGAGACTTGACTGACCAGTGTGAGAGACACCCCCAGTGAGAGCAAAGTGGGCCCAATAAACTGTTAAATCCATGCACCCAAGCTGCAGCCACGAGGCCAATACCTGATTTCTTGGCTGTACTTTGCACTCCTCCAGCACCAGGACTTCCAGGAGAGCCAGTCTTTTTGCTCAGGAGACTGTTAAAGAAACTGGCCAAGACACCTTC
The DNA here is from genome assembly GCA_013400695.1 of Neodrepanis coruscans. Lineage (NCBI taxonomy): Eukaryota > Metazoa > Chordata > Aves > Passeriformes > Philepittidae > Neodrepanis > Neodrepanis coruscans. Next base: position 12,007 of record VYZS01055496.1, read on the forward strand.
ACTTGCAGCATTATCTGAAATAAAAAACACCCCACACTGAGAGCTGGTAAATGACAGCACTTATGGTTACACACATACAAACAACTCCCTCCTGACCAAGGACAGAAACCTCAGACAGCAGAGTCTCTCCTTGCTCAGCTGAAAGACTCTGGTCCTTTGCATGGTTTGGCAAAGCCAGAGAGTGACTAAAGGCTTTTCTGGAATGATGGGGGGGGGGGAGGGCCACAAAGTTTTAATTTTAATATTTTTATGCTTTTGTTTTATTTCCAAATGTAGAAGCCAAGAACAAGAGTATGGATGTGCAATTAACAAAAGCCCATTAACAAACTGCACAGACAATGCCTTTCAGGCCACAGTATTTTCCATAAGTCTGAACTTGGCATCACAGCAACAAGACAAGCATTTTACCCCTCTAAATGAGGCATTGCACCACAGTCATATAAATGACAAGAAAAGAAAAAATCAAACCTGATTTCTCATATAAATTCATTTGCTATTACCCTTAGTGAATAAATTCCCAAGTCATTCTACAAATCTTTTCTTTTTTAAGGGAAATAACACATGCTAAGACAGTAAAATGCTTATTCATACTTTTAATATTTGGATCTGGTTTCTTAACTGATGTTATTGGTGAGGCACTGGGGACATTGGTGGGACCAGCTCTGCCTTGAGTTCTTGGGGATCCTGCAGGGCCTCTGGCAGGAGATTCCTTAAAAAGAGTCCAAATCACACAAATCAGAGGAGAACTCAAATGGATTGGTTACATAATGCAAATGTGACATCACATACAAACGTTCAACCTCTCTGTTACACTGTAGTGCTGCTCACAGGAGAAAGAACCCAAACACCCAAACCACCAGTTATTTTGGGGCTGAATCCCTGTAGGAATTCTTCAGCTCCATAAGCATCAGATATTTCTGTATTTCCACAATGAATTAGAATGAGGCGACTTATAAGCAAAATGTTAAAACTCACTTATTGTTCCTTTCCTTGCTGCAGTTTGAGATGATGTAGGTTACATTTAAATTTAAAAAAATAACCTCTGCAGGTCAGACTGACTCCCTTCTCCCCAGCAGGAAACAAAACACTTCCCACTCTTTCTCTTGGATCTACTTACTGATGCTCTGGTAGGCGTCGCTGGCTGTTTGGCAAGGAATGACTGCAAAAACAACAGGGCAGGAGCATGAAACACAGCAGTGGAATACAGGGAAGATCACTAACCAGTAATTGAGTTTTGTCCCCTTTTTTTTGGTATTTAGACACCTCCCCACTCTGCCTCTAGAGGACTGAGTTACAAGGAGAAAATAATCTTCACAGAGGAAATAATCACAGTGAGGAAATAACGTGGACACAGCCAGAACCACAGACACCCCAGTCTGGAGCCTCAGCATATTTATAATCAACTGTACAGGAAAGGATTAGTCAGTTTTTTAAACAGCAGAGCATAAAGAAAACAAATGTTACAGCAGAGCCAAATTGAACACCTCAAAGTCTTTCATGAAAACTGCAGTGTTCAGATGTGAAAGTATTTCTATATTCCACATTATCCTCTTCCCCTCTGACAGTAAACTGTTTCTGTGCTCAGCATATCTTCAGCTTGCCAAGGTAAGTGACCATATTTCCTACTTAAATTTGTTAAAATGAAGCCTCACCTCACAATTACATCTGAATCTGCAAAGCTGAGAAACAGCTCCCTGTGATTTCCCAGTTCACAGAGATTTAAATGAGGGATGAAGCACTGACTGCAATAACCATGGAGTGAAATCCCCCTTTCATTCCTCCATTCTTACCTGCTGCTTCATAAGAAACACTTGCTCATCTTCTGCTGCCAGCTCTTTATCATGGACTAACTGTTGAACAAAACATTTGGGTGTGAGAATTAAAGACTGAAATTACTGCAATTGGCTTTTATGTTTAAAAAGGAAGAGAGAGAGGCAGAACTCTGAGACCATTCTTTTTTTTTTAAACAGTTCTTTCACACTTAAAATAGTAACATTAAAGAAATTGTCATTAAAAATAGTGTAAGATAAAAAACACTGGAGCAGACCCAGATTGCTGCNAGTTTTGGAGATTAAAAAGGAAGAGAGAGAGAGACAAAACTCTGAGACCATTCTTTTTTTTTTAAACAGTTCTTTCACACTTAAAATAGTAACATTAAAGAAATTGTCATTAAAAATAGTGTAAGATAAAAAACACTGGAGCAGACCCAGATTGCTGCTGTGGGCACTGTCCCAGAAAGGGGAGCACTTGGTCACCAGCCACCTCTGAAGTTCAGATATTCATCTTATCAGCATCTCTTCAAGGACCTGAGACTGCCCTGCTTTGCTTTCACAAGGCAGTCCCTGCCATGTGTGTACAGATGGAAATTTGCTCAAGTCCTACAATATTTCAAGTGTTTCTACCCCCCACATGCAGAAATGGTATAATTTAAAATATAACAATTCTGGAGTGCCTTTCATTCAATAAGGTGAATGGTTTCTGTGTTTGCTTGCACGATTTTAAATAACTAGATAATGATGTTTCATACATTTGGATTTCAAAAGAAAAAGTGACACTTCTATTTGGAGTTCTTTAATATGAGCAGTCATTCAAGCAAACTGCCCTTATTTGTTGGGGGAAGGGAAGAGTTCACCCCTCCTTACCTTTCTTACAGGAGGTTTTACAATGAAGTCCTCATATGCATCTTCTGGTTTTACTGTTGTGAAGTTTTCATGTAAAATGGCAATTTTCTTCTCATTGTCCCAACCAGCAGGTCTATAAAAAGGAGGAAAGCTTTGCCTTTTCAGTCACAAAAAGCTCTTTCTCTAGAGACCATTCCTTTACTGCCCTCTACTGCAACAAGGCAATTCTCTTAGAGGTCAGTGCCAATTCTCAGCTGAATTCCCTGTGAGTCAGGGAACCCAGGGAATATGCACCAAGCTGGGGTTTTTTCCAACTGGGGATTTCCCAACACTCACATATTAAAGCTTTTGAACAACACAAACCACTCAAGTTACTTTTCTCTACATGTCACATCAAATGCTTAAGGAAACACTCTGAAATCATGCTGGTTTTACAAGGGACTCACATAAAAACTGCATCCTTTTCTACCACTAAGGCAGGTGTGGTAAACTGGAAACCATATGTTTTATGTACAATGTACTTATACAACAGGTCAAGGTTCTTTTCCTCCTTAACTGATGTATAAATCAAGGCAGCCCCATCTGAGTAGCTACTTAAGGAAAATGATGGAGGATTTAGTTAATAAATTACAGGAAGAACTGCAAAATAGGAGTTAATAGACATATCTCTACTAGAGGCAGTTTTGAGAAGTAGCTCAAGGCAAAACCTGGAGCCCTTTGGTGCCCAGGGAGAGGAAGGGGCAGTACCAGGACTCAGGACACTTCTGCCACACACAAAACTCATCCATCCTCCCAGGCACCTCACTTGGAAAAAGTCAACAACTTCACAGGCAGCCGAGATCCCAGGTTTGGGTTGAAATTGCAAATCTTCAGGGCAAACCCAATCAAAAATCACCTCACAAACTGCAAGGCAAACCCTCTGTAAAGGAACCAAAGCTCCAAATCCCACCCACCGTTTAAGGACTACAAAAAAGTTTTACACATCTCTCAGCATTTTCAAAACAACAAATGCTGCACAGCAATCCCTGAAGTGCCATTTCTTGGATTAAATTCCTGTGCAGTTCATCTTTTCTTGCTTCCAGGTGGCAGCAGAGCAGGAAAGGATACACTGTAAGCAGAACCTCCGGATGTGTGACTGGATGAAGTCAAAGTGCTCTTCCCTGTAGTCGTGCTCCTTCTCCAGCACACTCACTGCATCACACTGGAGACAGGGAGAGGAACAAAACCAGAAAAAACACAGTCATTTCATCCCAGCACATCTTCAAAGATATTCCTTAGTATATCACATGTACTTGGAGCCTTTGGTTTTAAAATGCCACCAATAAATCAACAGATAAAGTAAATCACATACAATTGATAAGGTTGTTACTGTGCCACAGAAGTAAAGGCTGACACTGCTGGCAAAGCTCATTTGTAAAATCCTTTACTATTAACCCAGATTTCCTTTTGCATGGCTGCAGAAAGCATGACCTCAAAGAAAAGCAACTCAACTTGTGCAGAGCAGCAGAGAGAAGGAGGAACTCACTTTTGTGCACACCACGAGCACAGGAATGCCCAGGTTGTGGGTCAGCACGTTTTCTCCCAGGGGCAAAGACACATGTTCATCCTCCTGGCCAGAAGAGGGGCCTCTCCTCTGGGGGGATCCCTGGTAGCCTTCTTCAGGTTCTACATACTCCTGGAACTCCTTTATAACTGTTAAGAGAGAGACATTCTTGAGGCACAACAAAGGAATGAGTTCTTTTTAAACCATAATTCATCTATAACCAACTAGAAACCTCTACCCTTTTCTTTATTTTCATCCTACTTGAGAACTGAAATGAAGTCAAGCCTTGTTGCCCCTTCAAACACAGCAATTCTTCTCCATCAAAACCTACAGCAAACTAAATCAGGTGGAGTTTGGGGCTGCAAAAGCTGTAGGACAAGTGCACATTGCTCAGGGTTCCCTGAGAGGGGACCTGACAACAGAAAATGTGAATGTGGTGTAGGACACAGCCTGGAGTCACTGCAGTTTGTACCTGCTTGGGCACAAAGTGTGGTGAACATGGAAATGGGCCCAGAAAACACCAAAGTGAAACAGTCAGTTTTTCTTACAAACCCCTACTTAAGTTTCTGTTACCCTCAATTTCTGTTGCAGGCTTTCACTGCTGGAAACATAAACCCTGTACTGCACAAGTACAGACCCAAGGACATGTTACCTCACACACTCTCTGTATTCTGGAAAACTCCAGAGGGGTCCAGGGGAAACAGATGCTTTCTGTGTTTTCAATATTTCCATTTTATGGCAGCAGTGAGTGTTCCAGTGATACTGAACACTACCAAACACTGAAGCACCTAAGAAATGGGAAATGCTCCATCAAATCTGGGCTGCAATTTCTGCCTTTTCTCAGGGTGAAAGGCCCAGACCAGCGAAATGTGGGTGCTGGGAGTGTGTGTTCTCCCTCCTGCTCCTCACTCAGCAGGAAACAGGCACATTCCATGACCTGCTCCCATGGAGGCCCCTTTATTTTGGGAGCAGTGGGAGCAGACTGAGGGTGTGTACAGGGAGGAAAAGTCCTTGGAAAAGCCACCCATGGCCAGAGAGCCTGTGGAGTGCAGCCTCCATGTCCTGCAGGTCTCCTGCCACTGCTGACCTTCAGGAACTGGGGAAACCTCAGACAAGTTTCCAACACAAACCTTGCAAAGTGAAGTCACTGCACCTTTCCAAAACAGGAACCACTCCTGCAGCAGATGGGAGTGTGGAGGAAGAACAAATCAGAACAACACCCCTGCTCAGAGCTGCACAATCCACAAGTTCTAACTGTGATTCTTGTGGAAAATCAGAGAGCTCTAGTGCAGAGAGAAGCTTCCAAAGCCCAGGCTGAATACAGACCATGAGACTTCCAATGTAAGCCAGTGTCCAAGGAAATAAAGGCCAAGGGAATGCAGCTGCCTTTGAAGGTGGGGAGGCAGTGCCTTCTGCTGGAGAGGGACCAGCAGTGCTCCAGCAGTTCCACATCCTGCACATCCCATGTACTGGTATCTCACCCAAACCAAGTTAATCCCAATGCATTTAACTAGAAAAGGGGTTATTTAAGTACTTACCTACTTTTATTAAGTTACTATTACTCAGACTCTTCCTTGCTTGTGCCATTGTGTATCTGAATTCACATCAGTGCCAGTGCTGAGTGCACAGACAATGCCCCTGGTAAATCCTGAGCACTTCAGTCCCTTCCCAGGCAGCCTGTTGATCCCATGGGTGTCCTGCCCCCACCCTGCAGCTCTCTGACTCAGCAGGGAAGTTCCTCCTGGAGCAGATGTGGCCCAGCCTGATCCACCCAGGGAAAGCAGGAGTCAGGAGCAAACACAGGAGTTGGGGGAGGAACCAGCCCTGACAGCAAAGAGCAGCAAAGTCCACCTGCACTGCCAATGGTGGGACACCCAAAGGCTTCTGAGAGGGCACAAAAGAAACCAGGAGATTCTGTAACACTTTAATTTGGGAATCTCTGAGATACTGTTGGAGAATGTCCCCAGCATCTCAGACAGGGAGTGTGCCAAGGCTGTGAGAGGCTCCTCCACAGTGCACTCAGGGAAGGCTGAAACTTTCTCTTTGCAAAAGTGAAACCTCTGGCACAAACTCCACCTTTATCTGGATTCCCATAACATTTGCTCTCTCTCAGAAAAGTCCCTTTCCATTTCCCATTGCCAATAAACCCTCACACACATCAAAAATCCAAAACTCCTTCTCCTAAAAAATGGTCCTATTTCACTTTTTTTTAATACAACCTGATGATTGGTGGTTAATTTATACAACATTCCTAAAGTCCCAGGGTAGGAATGGCTGTAGTGAGCTGGCCCAGGGTCACAGCCTGAGGAAAACAGGGGCCAGAGACCTTTTGCACAAGCACAGAGTGGGATTGGGCCTTGGCTTAGACACCACAGGGAAGCAAACACTCACCTCATTACTGAATTCTGGTACCCTGGTGTAAAAAAGTGACTCTGTCATTTTATGGAGTTATTTTT
>VYZS01055498.1:19550-32095 GCA_013400695.1 Neodrepanis coruscans
ACTGAGAGGGGACCTCATCCATGTCTGTCAGTGTCTGCATGGAGGAGGCAGAGGTGAAGCCAGTCTCTTCTCAGTGGAGCCCAGCAACAGGACAAGTGGCAACAGGCAAAACTGACTTAGTGTGAGAAAATTACTCATTTACTTATTGAGGAAAAACTTATTTACTGTGAGGGTGTCAGACTATTAGAACAGGCTGCACAGAGAGGCTGTGGAGTTTCTCCTTTTCTGGAGAAATTCAAATATCCCCAGCATGTGACCTCCTCCAGTGAACCTGCTTTTGTGGGGAATCTCTTCAGATGTCTCTTCTAACCCACACCATTCTGTGGTTCTGTGAACTCAGACACCTGAGAGAATAATACTGAAGATTGATCCAGTATCTTAAAGGATAAATGAATATGTTACTAGAGGCTTGGACTTACAATTGGATTCACAAATTTCCTTTAGAGATGTGGTTTTTCTTTGATGAATTGATTTCTTGTGTTACTGAATTCTTTGGTGATATCATATTGCACTGTATGCTCATTCATTTACTGAACATGGACAAACTAGATTAAGAGAATATACAAATATTTGAATTATGGTTAAGTATCATCACCAAGCCTAACAGAAAGTTGGTAATTATACAAACTTCAGTTTCCTTGTGCATAGAAAGTCAAGTTCAGCCTGACAAAGAACTAATATTTTGCTAAGGTAAGAAAGTTAAAATTAGATAGTGTTGTTTTATTACCTTATTATTGATAAACATGGACTGCTAGAATGTTTAACAGTGATCCAGCCCAGCAATCCATTACTCATACAGTCTCTGTCAGTAAGCTTAGGCCCTTAAATGGCTGAACTATTCTTAGCCTTATGTGGTGAATACACAGGAATGTTCATGGGCAGAATATTAAGGACAGAAGATGGCCCTAACAGTGCTTGGCAAAGAGAGAATGGATTTATGGAAAGTTTCCTTTGATGCTGTTGACTCCTAACTACTGCCTTCTCATGCTGCCCCAACATACAAAATTAATATTAAATTTACATTCCAGATGAATGACAGGGAACGAAAAGGAAAAGGGATTTCAGTTAAAACCTATGGAACTAGATTCCAGCCCAGGACCTGTCCAGGTTTAAAACCAGGCTGGATCTCTTGAGCTGGAAATTCCCTGGGTAAGAAACTCTAGCCACTTCTTAAACAGTATCTTTCCTCTTCAATTGCTTTATAGGAAACATACCATATCTCTTCCAAAGTGCTGTTGGTGGCTGCCACAATTACTGGATGCCACAAAGATGCTTTAGAACGGCAGCTGCATTATACAGACATCTGACTTGGGGGATACTCCTTTCAAATATGCTCAGTGAGCACAGGAATCCTCTACAAATCTTGCCTTACGATTGTGCTTGTTTGTTTTCACTAAAGCAAAAGAGAAACTTAGCCAAGAAAAATAAATACACTATTTAAGGAAAAAAAAGAAAAAAAAGAGGGAGATTAATTCTACAGCTATCCTCAAAAACTAATCCAATGTTACAATACAGTGCAAAGTGATGTCACATGTAAAGAATTACTACTAATTTATATTGCCTAACAGCTACGAGAAATGACCAAACTGCAATTGCATATGAGTAAATTTTGGGAATTTATGCAGTGTGATGGAGCTTTGTGATTACCAGACTGCATATTTCCAACAGAATATAATTTCTTTTTATGTTGAGAATGAGCCTTCCTTGAACTTGCTTGTAAAGCATTGTGATTATCACTGCAGTAAGTTAANTCCTTGAAATTGCTTGTAAAGCATTGTGATTTTCACTGCAGTAAGTTAAATAAAGCTTTTTGCAAGGTGGAGATGAAGGATAACTCAGCCTGTGAGGGGAGGTACCTGACCTACTGTTTTGTAGCCTTTCTGGCCTGGAACACAGCAGCTATTAAAACAGCACCACATAAATATGTGATACTTTGAGGGCAGAATCTCAGGATTCTCCTCTCAAACAAGCCAACCTACCAATCAAAAACTTCTCATGCATTGAAACAGAGTGGGAGGGGAGGGCAGGCTCCCTTTTTGCCCTGTGCTCAGACTGTAGGAACCAGCAACTATCAGTGCTGGAAGATGTAACCAGGGGTCTTCAGCAACCACAACTCACTGTGTTTTTCACTTTACAGCTCTTTAGCCCCAGAGCAGCACGTAGGGTGTTGATTCAGGAGCGACATAGAGTGAATAGTGCCACCTACTGAAGTAATTATTTTTAGCACTCGATTTTCTTCACCTAGGCTCTTTTCAGCTCAGGACTAAAGATACTGCAGCATCAGTATAGTATTCAGCATATTAAATAGCTCTTCTTCTCCCCTAATTGTTTTCAGAAACTGCAAATAGCATTGCAAATCTAACCCCCAGAACCCCCTTCAAACAAGCAACAGTCTACCATCAAACTGTTTTTTTTTCAAATATTAGTAGTTACTAATTTGAGAAATGAAACCTTGACATGAGGGCCTATTTAAGCCTAGACAGACTTTTAAGATAGATCAGAATTTTAGATCTGCTCTGATTCTTTTTACACAACAGAAGAAATGCAAAATTATTTTAGTGGGAAGAAGTTCACTCTGTTATTTTCTTCCAGTCTAACTTACCTAGTGTTGGACCAATAGCCTTGAACTACAAATTTGAAATTAAATGCCACAGGGACTAGAGATGGCCTAAAAATCATGACAAAAAAGACCTGAAGTTAGCTTTTAAATGGCATAAACACAACTCTTTCAAGGTGATAAGACTAAATCCTCCTTCCCCTGTATCAATGAATGTGTACAATAATGCCAGGCTAAAGAGCAGCACTTTCTCTTTTCAGCAGGTGGAAGAAATACACCAGTGTTCTGTTTCCAGATATTGATTAGCGTTGCTATGCTCTGCCAACCAGCTATGTAGAGTCACTTCACTGGCAGCTACTTATCAGCAATGAGTGAAGTGGTCCCTACAATTTCCCTTAACTACTGCACAGATTTAAATAGTTAATGCCTGCAAACCCCAGGGAGAGACTTGCTAAGAATGCTCCAGGAACACAGTGACATAACAGTCATTCCATGTGCTGCAAACCCAAATTACCAGTAGAATTATTAATTAGCAACCAAAGCCATAAATAACAACAATAAAACCTAGCAATTCAAAAGTCATCTCAGGCGTCTTCCACAGAAGATCCAACCTGCTCTGGATGCTGTTTCTGCTGACCCTCCAGTAATTTTATTGCTGCAGAGGCAATGCAGCATGTCATACCATGATAGATTTGGTCTTCTCTGACATCCAGCTGCTTACTGTTATTGTTGGCTGTTGCTGAAGCACTGGAGATAATACAGGTGTTCTGTGCTGATAGAGCTGACTGTGCTAGAGAGAAATCTGGGACAAGCAGGGGTTGAGGATATATCTGCCTTGGGGAGTGAGAGCAAGCAGTTCTGGCAGTAAGGAGAAAAATCTCAAAGAGGCTTCTTTTTGGTCCACTTCAAAATTAGTGCAGGACTATTTTATTAGGCTCTTCCTAGTTAAACAGATTGGACAATATACAAACAGAGATCTCTCCTAGCTGGTTGGCTTGGCTGTATCTTATTTTTGCTGGTTAGTTAAATGACTCATATTCTACTCCTACAGTGAGTGTTTGATCACACCCCCCAAAACTATTAGCATGTATGTAATCATGTTTTGCAAGTTTAAAGAGAATACCCATGTCTAGCTTGTGACTAAGAGCCATCCTCAGCCTACAGATGGGCAAACTGAGGTGTTGACCAACTGACCATTTCTTCATCTCATGATCTCATCTCAACTTGTACAAAGCTGCATTTTAAGTCTGGGAAAGAGCCTTAGTCAGGTCACAGGTGGTTCTCAATCTGAGCAGAATATTTGAATAACCAGCTAGAGCAGACAGGATAGTTCCTGTTAAAGACAAACTCAGGTGAGCGGTATCTATGTCCAGTATCAAGGAAGCAATATAAAACTAATCCTATGTGTCTGTTTTTATAAAAAAATGCTCGACAAATATCATGAGTAAATAAACAGCTGCCTCTGACTTATTTACAGTGCTGTTAACCAGCATTTAGGCTTCAAAATTGATCACCAGAGTCAACAAAGGGTTGAACAAACATGTCCATGGCTGAGTATTTGTATTTGAGATTAAGTACACATATACAACTGTGAATGCATGTGTTCAGCCAAACTATTGAGGTATTGGGGCTAAACCAAGGCTGTGCATTAAAGCAATCAAATTATTAATGCAACTAACACATACTTGTCTTTATCTCCTTGAATCTCCTCTAAACACTGATTTGGGACTCTTGTCAATACTTTGTATGGGGTTTTGACCCAATCTCTTTTTTTTATGAGTTGCTTTTGGTTTTCCCATTTCGAATTGTTCCTTCAATAGCAAAGGTATCTTTTCTAAAGTGTTAATATCCTTTAAAAGGAGTAGTTCAACAGTAAAGGTTCCCTCCTCACAACCCCAACCCCCTGGGAAAACAGAGAAACAGACAGTATACATCCCTGCTGGAGCTCCACTCAGGAGAGTAGCATCAGTAAAAAAAAAATTCAGTGAGGGCCCTTTTCTATTTCAGGCTTAATCTTCCCCACTGCAAATAAATTAAACACCACAACCGCCTCAGGGGCTGCATTTGTGCCTCTGCAGCAGTGATATGTGTGAGCAGTGAGCACGTATTCAGATGGGCGGATACTACAACTATTCAGTAGGGACTTGAATAAACAACAGAGCCAGAAATAACCCAGTGGTAAACCCAAATAAAGGCAAACAGTTTGGCTTTTGCCAATAGGTGTTTATCTTTTTTAACTGTCTTTTTTTTTCCCCCAAACGTTTAGGGAGTTGTAACAACCTGAGATCTGCTCTTTTCACAGCACATCCACCATCCAGGAACTGAAATACCAGGAGAGTATTAATTCTTGCAGTATTTGGGCTATACAAGTCACTCCCCTTAGGCATTTAATAAAGACTCTGAAAATAAATCTGTCGAAATGTGAGAGAATTTGTGCACCTCTTGGAATATGGAGCTTTTGCACATAAAGAAGTATCTGTGGGAAAAAAATACCTATATTGTATTACAGAGTTATGGAACATTGCAGTAGAGAGGGAACATCTGCCCTCAGGGAAAAACATGACTTAGCTCAAGCANTTATTTTCTGTGGCTGCTAGTCTAGTACCTTTTGTCAGCACTAAATTTTCACTGGATGAAAAAAGAGATTAAACCCAAGATCATTCTTCTGCTCTGTGCAAGAGATTTTAGGTACAGGGGTTTGTGTCTTGAATAACAAGCTACTTGACTGCAGGCTGATTTTTAACAATGCCATGTTCTTATATTCAAAAAAACCCTCAAACTGCATGCACTGTAGCTACACACCCTGTTTCACTCTGGGTCTATTTTAACAGGGTTTTAAAGCTATTTCACCTGAGTGCCTGCTGATTACCATGCTGAGTTTTTTAAACCAATCCATTGAATTCACTTCCTTTCTGTNCTTGTGACTAAGAGCCATCCTCAGCCTACAGATGGGCAAACTGAGGTGTTGACCAACTGACCATTTCTTCATCTCATGATCTCATCTCAACTTGTACAAAGCTGCATTTTAAGTCTGGGAAAGAGCCTTAGTCAGGTCACAGGTGGTTCTCAATCTGAGCAGAATATTTGAATAACCAGCTAGAGCAGACAGGATAGTTCCTGTTAAAGACAAACTCAGGTGAGCGGTATCTGTGTCCAGTATCAAGGAAGCAATATAAAACTAATCCTATGTGTCTGTTTTTATAAAAAAATGCTCGACAAATATCATGAGTAAATAAACAGCTGCCTCTGACTTATTTACAGTGCTGTTAACCAGCATTTAGGCTTCAAAATTGATCACCAGAGTCAACAAAGGGTTGAACAAACATGTCCATGGCTGAGTATTTGTATTTGAGATTAAGTACACATATACAACTGTGAATGCATGTGTTCAGCCAAACTATTGAGGTATTGGGGCTAAACCAAGGCTGTGCATTAAAGCAATCAAATTATTAATGCAACTAACACATACTTGTCTTTATCTCCTTGAATCTCCTCTAAACACTGATTTGGGACTCTTGTCAATACTTTGTATGGGGTTTTGACCCAATCTCTTTTTTTTATGAGTTGCTTTTGGTTTTCCCATTTCGAATTGTTCCTTCAATAGCAAAGGTATCTTTTCTAAAGTGTTAATATCCTTTAAAAGGAGTAGTTCAACAGTAAAGGTTCCCTCCTCACAACCCCAACCCCCTGGGAAAACAGAGAAACAGACAGTATACATCCCTGCTGGAGCTCCACTCAGGAGAGTAGCATCAGTAAAAAAAAAATTCAGTGAGGCCCTTTTCTATTTCAGGCTTAATCTTCCCCACTGCAAATAAATTAAACACCACAACCGCCTCAGGGGCTGCATTTGTGCCTCTGCAGCAGTGATATGTGTGAGCAGTGAGCACGTATTCAGATGGGCGGATACTACAACTATTCAGTAGGGACTTGAATAAACAACAGAGCCAGAAATAACCCAGTGGTAAACCCAAATAAAGGCAAACAGTTTGGCTTTTGCCAATAGGTGTTTATCTTTTTTAACTGTCTTTTTTTTTCCCCCAAACGTTTAGGGAGTTGTAACAACCTGAGATCTGCTCTTTTCACAGCACATCCACCATCCAGGAACTGAAATACCAGGAGAGTATTAATTCTTGCAGTATTTGGGCTATACAAGTCACTCCCCTTAGGCATTTAATAAAGACTCTGAAAATAAATCTGTCGAAATGTGAGAGAATTTGTGCACCTCTTGGAATATGGAGCTTTTGCACATAAAGAAGTATCTGTGGGAAAAAAATACCTATATTGTATTACAGAGTTATGGAACATTGCAGTAGAGAGGGAACATCTGCCCTCAGGGAAAAACATGACTTAGCTCAAGCAGTGGTTAGCAGGGCAGATGCTCCACTAGGCTAATCCAGGTTCCCAAACCCCAGTGGCTTCATGGTAGGGGTAGATGTAGCATGAAGAGGAAATGACCACCTGCCTTCTGCCTCCATCAGCCAGGCAGTGAGCAAGCAGCCCATGTCTGCACCTTCATCATAGTCCCATGACACCACACAGGGTCCAGTCTGGGTTGTTAGCAACCAATATTTACTTCCTTCTGGTAGATCTTTACATAGCCCACTTGGAAAGCTTTTGCCCTCCTGGTTTGACTAGCATCACTCTGGAGTTAATGCCAAAAATGTCCTTCCTGCTGCTCATTATGGCTTTGGACTACAGCAAGCAGGTGGTCAGGGGCAGAGCACAGGTTTTGGGTGCTGCAAGACAGCAACCTGCATCGTGGGCAGGAGTTCAGTCCTACTGACATCTCCTATCTTGTGGGTATCACTGAGCACCACTGGCACTAATGCTGTACCCCTGCTGGCTGTCTCACCACTGNTTTCTGTGTCCCCAGTGCCCATTCACCTATAGAAATATATAGACAAACAAGGCCACAGGTGCAGAAAATTGGGCCTTTCCTGCTGTTTATTACAATGTTGACCTTGGGGATTTGTTGGCGGGGCTGGCGGGAGAAGGAAAGAAAAAGAAGAAATACACGCTTTGCAATAGGATTCTGCTAAAATCCTACCTTCCTTTTCTTGTGAAATTAAAAAAAAAAGCCTCCTGGCTGCCAAAAAACACAGACATCAAATTATTAGGAGGTGAAGTGGGGGCAGGGCCTTTTCTTTTGCATCTGTGAAGGGATTTTGGATGAATTGCTGCTGNTACAGCCTTCCCTGCAGGGAGAAGAGCAGGTGGGGAAGCTCATAGTGCCTGAATCCACCCTATTTCTGGAAAAAAACAAAACAAAAGTGCCTTATTTTCTGTGGCTGCTAGTCTAGTACCTTTTGTCAGCACTAAATTTTCACTGGATGAAAAAAGAGATTAAACCCAAGATCATTCTTCNGCCAGAAGGTCTGCTCTTCCCTCAGCAGCCCCCCTTCTCTGCAGTTTGCTTTCTGGTTACTCTCGGGCACAAGAATTTGCTCTGCCTTGTGGTCACCCAGCCCACTGCCTGGTTTCTGTCACACGAGCACTGGAAGAAACAGCCACCTGCTCGCTGTATCAACAAGAGGTCTCCTCTCTCAAATGCATGGCCCCCACCCAAAACTGGATGGCCTCACACCAGGGGCTCCCCATCCAGGAGCAGGGTGGAGATGCCCAGATGAAGTGGGCTTTGCCCAAAGGAAGAGTTCAAACCTTTCTTGATGCAAACTGGGACAACGAGTGAGAGAATCAGGTGCTAAAAATCACACTGCTGACTGGATAGGGATGGTGAATGGGGTAATACCACTGAGTACTTACCTGGGGTCACTCTTTTCTGTGCTGAAGCTGAGACACCACAGCACACAGGGGCTGCAGCAGGAGATAGATGTGATGGAGTGTGAATGTATGTAAAGTTTCAGTTTCCTTGTCTGTCTGCGAAGGTGTTTGGACCAATTTCTGTGTCTTGACCTCAGTGGATTGATTACATGAATGCACCTAGTAAGGGCTAGACCCTGACTCAAAGAGCTTACAGTCAATTTTAAAATCAGAGACCGTGGATGGGAGAAAAGACGTATTATCCCCAGTATTAATAATGAGGATTTGATGTGCAGAGGGAATAAACTGCTTGTTACGGGTGATCTTTCTCATCTGGAAACGGAACTAATTTCTACTCATCATCAGTACAATGCCTTAATTATATGACTGCTTAAAGCAAAGTATTTCTCTTCAAGCTTACACAGATATAATCTGAGACTGGCAAGGCTCTTTGGGTGTTCAGGCTCTTCGGAAGCTGATGTGCATGTGGTCAGATGGACCTGGAGGTAAAGGTGTTGCTTGGGTCAGAGGACAGGCACTCTGTGTTCTGCTGTACATCTCAGGTATAAAGCTGACCTGCAGTAAGTAACACACTCCCCCAGAGTCTGCTCTGAATTTCATCTGTCCTATTTCCATAGACACTTCAGAACACGCATGAAGGTTTATAACAGAGGGACACTTTTTATGTGCTTACTTAGAAGTATCAATGAGGGCTCACTTATGTTGTTGGAAAGTAGATACCAAAAAAACCCTTTAAGAAACCTGGTCTATAAGTCCTAATCCAAAGCACTTTGAAGTGCGTTGCAGAACATGACCAAGAGGGTCCAAACAACAGCTTATGCAAGCTTTGTGTATTTTTGGGACACGGCTATTCACATGGCCTTTGGCCTGATGTTTTACTATCTCTGTATGGGCCTGCAGAAAAAGCCATTCCACAGAAACACTTTCCTATGCCTTTGCCTTTAATAGCTGTGACCAAAAACTCCAGGTAACACACTCAGTTAACACAACCAAGGGCAGTTGGCCCAACTGTTTCAAGCAGTTTGAACTCCCCTCTGACAACACAGAGGAGAACATCTTGAAGACCATTTTTAAGGTACTGTGCAGCCGCAGATAAACGTGAGAAAATTTCAGTAAGTTTCCTTTTTCTGATGTATGACTTGGAATACAGGTCCTGAAATTGTGAGACTAATGATGTTAATATGCCATGGTTGGTGTTAATTACTACTTTATGCCTTCCCTGGCATATTATGAAATGTACTTTAAACACAGTAAAATACATATGAATTGTGAGAGTTCCCCTCCATCTCCTCATGTTCACTTTGACGAGCTAACAAAAAACACAGTTAGCTTTGTCTGTGTTAGGAATTCAGTTCATATTAGTTAACAAACCTCAAGTATGAAAATTAAGCAAGTCTTTTCTATAATACAGGCAGAATTTAATGTTAACTCCCAATATGAAATCCATCTTAGCTCTTTTTCATGTAAAACCAACTTTCTGTATTTCTCATTTCTGTTCAATTTTCTGCATTGGAATAATTACTATAACTGAAAAAGCATGTTAAAAAAACAGTTATTACAAAAAAACACGTTGGAACTTTCATTCTAGAATTTGTCACTTCATAAAACTATACATTATAGAAATGGCCATTCTGGGCCAAACATATGCTCCATGTAACCCAGTATCCTGTCAGTTACCATGATTAATGGGGGAAAGTGTAGAAGAAGATAAAAATGATCTTTCCCCCTCCTGTTCTCTCCCATCTTCTAGTAACAGATACAAAATATTGTGTTGTAGTAACAGAAATATAATGCTTCCAGTAAGTCAAAATTAAATTGCTGTTCATTTACATTAAATCACTCAATATGATTTTATCACAGTATCCGCTTTTTAAAATTTTCTTTAACTTTTAGAAGCAAATGTATATCTTTATAACATCTCTGAAGATTTAAGCTGTAAATATTCCATTCAAATTACAGTACCCAGGAAGAAAGAGGGTTCAGCTGGAAAAGAAATTCTAACTGAAGACATGAAAACTTTTCTGTCAAAGGGAGAGAGCTGTGAATTTCTCCCATTCTGCCCTGTTGAAACTACCTGAAAGTCAGATTATTTTTTTTTCCCCTTTCTCCCCCCAGAGTCTCTCTGCACTGTTTCACATTCTTTCTTTATTCTTCTTTTCTTTCTTCTTGTATTTCTTTATTCCCACTACAGCTTTTCTCAGCTATTTCTTATGAGAATGGAAAGATAAACCCAAATTACAACCTCAAACTCATAGGTACACATTTGCTTAGAAAACCTGCAGGGATTCCCCCCACCCCAGCTCTTTTTAAAGCCTTTTTTAAACAAACACATCTATTTAGACAGTTTGTTTCTCTACCAATCTGTGAAAAGTTAATACAGTTTTGTGCCATTTTTGTTATGGAAACAGCCCTGTAAAAATACCATATGGTCCACTGAGGCCTGCCCTTATAACCCCAATAAATACAAATCACCCTAGAACTTATCATTGTAAGTTCAAATATGTAGCTAATGTAATCTCAAAAATCCTTCACAAAAAGAAAACAAATGAGCTCCTTTTAAACCCCTGACTTGTTGCTCTTGACTTCAGCTATTTGTTCAATATTTCAACAACACTAAACAAATGTGCCGGAAATACTTATCATTTCTGAGTCACCCCCTTGCTATCCTAGATCCCAGACTCTTCAAATTAGTGACTATCTTAAAAAGATTAATGTGATTTATTCTCTTTGTTTCTTTCATTTCAGTATTGTCTTCAGCATATCTCTTGAGAGCCTCCTGTTATCAATCTGCCTAATTCTGGCTAATCTTTCTTGATAATTCATTTCCCATCTCCCTGTCACAGGCTGTTTTTTTCTGTTCTATTTTGTACCTTTTCTAACTCTGAAACATTAGTGTTACTCATGGCAGACAACAGTGTATAGTATATCCAACTTATGCCCCAGGTTGGGGTAGATTTTTCTGTTACTTATATTTTGGGTACATATACACCTATCCACAAAGTTTAAATGATACAAGTTTCAGAAGAGCATTACCTTCCTGCACCTCCTCTGTAATATAAGGCAATTAATTTGCACTGCATTGCTTATTTATACCTATATATTTCAGAAAACCAGAATCTAATCTATTATATAATAATAAGCTTCAATAAAAAAACCTGTTCTCTCAACACAAACTAAAAAGAAGTGCTTTGGGTATTGTATCATGGGAAACGTGATCAGATAAACTCTATAATTCTATTATTTATCAACAGTATTTCACTAATTGATATGTAGAACTATCTTCATGTCACGGGACATAGTAGAAATCAGCTTGATTTTACATGTCACATTAAACTCTGGTTCTGATCTCTTTCAGAGATGCTCAAGAGTTTAGTTTAAACAGTGAGCAGCAGTTTTCGTGCCTCTCTTTCTGAGATATCTATATAATGCCTCATTTT
Organism: Neodrepanis coruscans; assembly: GCA_013400695.1. Lineage (NCBI taxonomy): Eukaryota > Metazoa > Chordata > Aves > Passeriformes > Philepittidae > Neodrepanis > Neodrepanis coruscans. The sequence goes on from VYZS01055498.1 coordinate 31,326, forward strand.
TAGAATGTATTTTTTACTGCCAAGGAGTTCCAACATAGTTATGTCAAAATAAAAAGTGGCAAAAATAAGGTAGCATCTTTTGAGTAAGTTCAGTCTTCATCACTCCTCTGTCTTCTTTAACTGTGGGTAAATGGGATAGGAAACCAATACTGTACATGGTATTTTCAAGGACATGATCTTTGACATGTCCTTGACGCATCCTTTTTCTGGTTTTAATTCTGCTCTTGCAGTGGAATGGTAACAGTGGAAGTCAAACAACAGCAGCATAACAACGAGCTACACCGTGCTCTTCCTCAGGAACAACTGACTCCTGCCTCTCTTTTAGACTTGTCTCTTCCCTTGCCACTCTTCAATTGTTAGATTTGTTCCAGAAAGACAAAAATAACATAAATGTAAAATTATTTGTAAAAGCCCACTTGTGTTTCTTTTTCCTCAATTCCAGCATTGCACTAGCACCATAAATGACAGAAAATCTTTCAAAAATGCACTGGAAAATTTGTTCTGTGTGTGCTTCTACTCTCACCCTAAAGAATGGAAACAGTGCCAGATGATTCAGCTAATAAATGTCAGTTTTAAAAAGGACTATTTGGGGTCAACTCACACAGTAAACAGTTCTAAAAGCTAAGGATAAATCAGATGACTGGGTACAGATATATAAATAAATCTCTGTTTACTCAGAGATAATGCACAAGTAAAAGAAAATCAGAGGAGTTCACTGCAATGCTCTGAAGGAACTACAGATCACAAGACTCAGTCTCAGAGGCTTTGGG
>VYZS01055498.1:32272-42289 GCA_013400695.1 Neodrepanis coruscans
TTTCACTAATTGATATGTAGAACTATCTTCATGTCACGGACATAGTAGAAATCAGCTTGATTTTACATGTCACATTAGACTATGGTTCTGATCTCTTACAGAGATGCTCAAGAGTTTAGTTTAAACAGTGAGCAGCAGTCTTTGTGCCTCTCTTTCTGAGACACTTGAATAATGCCTGATTTTTAGAACATGTTTTTTATGGCCAAGGAGTTCCAACATAGTCATGTCAAAACAAAAAGTGGCAAAAATAAAATAACGCCTTTTGAGTAAGTTCAGTCTTCATCATTCCTCTGTCTTCTTTAACTGTGGGTAAATGGGATAGGAAACCAATACTGTACATGGTATTTTCAAGGACATGATCTTTGACATGTCCTTGACGCATCCTTTTTCTGGTTTTAATTCTGCTCTTGCAGTGGAATGGTAACAGTGGAAGTCAAACAACAGCAGCATAACAACGAGCTACACCGTGCTCTTCCTCAGGAACAACTGACTCCTGCCTCTCTTTTAGACTTGTCTCTTCCCTTGCCACTCTTCAATTGTTAGATTTGTTCCAGAAAGACAAAAATAACATAAATGTAAAATTATTTGTAAAAGCCCACTTGTGTTTCTTTTTCCTCAATTCCAGCATTGCACTAGCACCATAAATGACAGAAAATCTTTCAAAAATGCACTGGAAAATTTGTTCTGTGTGTGCTTCTACTCTCACCCTAAAGAATGGAAACAGTGCCAGATGATTCAGCTAATAAATGTCAGTTTTAAAAAGGACTATTTGGGGTCAACTCACACAGTAAACAGTTCTAAAAGCTAAGGATAAATCAGATGACTGGGTACAGATATATAAATAAATCTCTGTTTACTCAGAGATAATGCACAAGTAAAAGAAAATCAGAGGAGTTCACTGCAATGCTCTGAAGGAACTACAGATCACAAGACTCAGTCTCAGAGGCTTTGGGGATTATTCCCAGGGTAGCCTGAATGCCACACAGCTATTCCCACACCTTCATCGTGTTACCTGTGCAAAAAAATCACAACCAGACTGATGTTCAGTGTGAAAAAAGGCTGTGCCAAAGACTGAGGGAAGGAACTGGTGAGGGTTGCTTTATCCTGCTTTTGTCTCTGTTCTTGGAGCTGTCCTGAGTAGAGCTCTTAAGGCTCTGATGCAGCCCAGACTCCTAACCTTAATGTGTTAAATACATTGTCCACTTTGGATTGTTCACTTAGCTGCAGCAAATGCCTTATATTTTTTCCTGTCTGAGTACAATTAAAATTGCAGGATATTTGCCAGACGGGCTGAGGCTCTTTCACCACTCTAAGCATCCCTTTGCATTATTGTGAAGAACAATTAATCAAATCACTCTTAGCCTCACCTATAAACAACATATTTTAACTGTCTTTACAGGTCTGCTTGGAGGCAATTTAATACACATACTGCTCTCTCTGCCAGGCTGTACTTTCATTCACAAAGAAATCATACAGGAAAACTGGGGTAGTGTGAATGAATTTATCAGTGAGCTAAGTATGGCATATGATAACATATAAAACCAATCTGTGAAAAGAAGAAATGACTACTCAAATATAAGAAAACACCCACATTCCCTCTCGTTTGCTTTCACATGTAAATCTTAATGTTTTTTTAATCCTGTTGTAGTTTTTAATGCCTGGTGGTATATCACCAGGTATGCACAGGAATACCTGAGAACAACAAATATGCAGCCTTTGTGCAAACTAACTGCAGCCATCTCTAATTATTAAGAGCTTATTATATGTATATATCACTGCTGATTATATTCCAGGGGCTTTCTTGAATAGGGATTTTTTAAAAAGCCTCTTTGCATTCACTTCATTTATGGATCCAAGAATAGCCATTAGCATAAACATGTCCCAGGCACAGAAAACAAACAGACAAATAAATAGAGAAGGAAAGAGAAAATCATTTGTGCAGAGGCCAGAATAACAATATGCTAATAAAGGATATAATTTCTTAAAGCATTAAAAAAGTTATTTTCCTGCTAAATTCATATTCAACTTTCTGTACACTTACATTTCTGACCTTGTGCGAAAGACTTTAATTATAGTATATACATCTATTCAAATACAGTTAGTGGCAAGAAATGGAAGAAATATACAAATTATATTTTGCCAATATCATCTCAAAGTGGATAATACTTTTTAAAGAAAACATAACAAGCTGCAATTTGCATTACTTTTTCTCATCATAAATCTGTCTCTTGGCTTTCAGGACAAAATCTGAAAGATAACTGTTGCCCTACCAGTTTTTGAACAAGTGCATCCCATAGTCAAAAGCTACTGGAAACCCTCTTCTGTTGCTACTGAATTGCTACTGTGTTATTTGGTATAGTTCCTGTCCTGTTCTTTTTTCAGTACACATTTTTTTGCTAATGCATTGGCCTATACTGTTCCTGCTAAATGAGAAGCATTTTCAGTTTGTCTGAAACCAAATCCTCTAGTGCTATAAAGCAGCGTGTTCGTGTATGACAACAAACACAGTAGGGGCCCAATCACTGAAAGTTCATTTTAATGTAACAGTAGATCACACATTTTGATGCAGCCTTAAGTCACTTTATGAAAAGTCTGTCTAAAAAACATATGAACATGGCAATTTTTGGGAAAAAAAAGGTAGCCTGGCCAATTCAGTTGCATAAACTCCCATTCTAAAAGGTGCAAACCATTAACTCAATGTCTTTTTATAGATTCCCATACCAGGGAGTTTGTTTCAGAATATTTTTGTATCTGTGTGCATTTGCACTTTCAATTCATTCTTTTGGTTCTCTGCATACTCCTCTCTCAGTTTGTTTTCTGAAGAGCACCTGAGAAAAACAGTCAAGGAATTAAGAGCAGAGTTCTTTTTTCTCTTTACTTTTTTGCAAACCATAATTTTAGCACTTGTATGTATGAACTTACACGAGCCAAAACTACACCTGTACTTGAGCAAGAAAGTAAATCATATAATTTGTTCTGCCTGAGAAAGTACAATTCACCAAAACAGCTCAGACAAAAAATCCTTCAGAGTAAGTGCACAGATTTTAAGTTATCTGCCAAGTAACACATACATCTGAGGAAACCACATTAAGAACTATTTGGTGTCCTGAAAAACCAAGGAGTTTTTTCTGTTTTTTAAAAAACAGATCTTTGCGTGTAGTGTTTATTTTTAAAAATAAAATCCCCCATGATGCAGCTGCAACACATGCATACAAATGGAAGATTAAAGACTCTTCCCTAGCTTCCTCTTCTACTACACACTTTCAGTCTCTGTTTTCTTGTGTGCTGCTCTCCTCTCTTTTCAGAGCTCCTCTGCCTCTATCACTGACGTCACATGGACTTTTTACCCAAAGGAGGGTAAAACATAACATTTTTTAGCAGATTATTTGTGTGACATTGGTTCGCTGGCCATGACTGAGAGAGCCATGACAGCAGAGAGTATGTCCACTGAATAAAACAAGGACTCATTTCTGAGGGAGTATCCCAATACACACTTCTGGTGGGAATAAAAACTGTGACCCTGCAAAGCCTTCATCTGACAAGTGCCCCCCAAGCCTATAAGAGCCACATGTTCCCACAGCTGGCAAGGCCAGCCACACATGTGGCCTTGGGGTTGCTGCAAGCCCAAGTCCATCCTGAGGTACTTAGTGGGGACGGTGTGAAGCAGCTCTATTTTGAGGTCCTGTCATGAAAGCATCTCAGACATTCATATATTTGTGACTGTGTTTACAGGCTGGTGGAAATATATCTGCTGGACATATCAGAGTGCTGCTGAAGGAAACAGCTTCCCGTGCACTTCCCACGTCTCTCACCACTCCTGCTGGCCCCTGGGGATGTGCCACTCGTGTGCTTATGGCTGGGGGGGCACCAGTCCTGCACCCACTGGGCTGAGTGCTGTACAGTTGAAGAAGAGAAAGGCTGTTTCTAATCTCAAGAGTTTATTGTCTAGTATTTTGGTCCTCCCGGTTGGTCTTCCCTTGAATCTTTATCCTGTAAAGCCACAGTAAAGTCTAAGCTAAATTTATGACATTACAGGTGGCAGTAGAAAAGCTGACAGCAAAACCATCTGATGGGAGTAAGGAGAAGGTGAATATGGAGAGGGGGGAGAAGAGTTACAAAGCAGAGCCTGCCTCATTTGCAAACCTGAACCTTATAAGCAACACTGTATTCCTTCAGTTGCCAAAAATTTATTAAAAAAAAAATAAAGAAGAAGCTTTACAAACAATGTCTGAGCTTCAGGTAAAATGCCTTCTTTCCCTGCCAGCTGGAAGGAGACTGATATTTGCAGGTAAGATAAGAAGTGATAATCTGCTGCTTGTATACGTTTCACTGGAACTACTACTTTCTTCAATAAAAATCCCACATGTGAATAACATTCCCTCTGCCTTACAATTTCATATACTATTTGTTTGCTTTTTTTTTTTTTTTTTTTGTTTAACAACTCCCTTTTCTGCTCCTTGTGCTGTGCAGTAAATGCCACCGCTAATGAGATAATACCAGTGTGTTTGAGAGCAGACTGACCCTGCTGTTTTCAAGCAGTTTCAACTTCTCGACAGTCAGGAGCCTGCCTAATGTTTTGTGGCTGCCTCTGGTCATTGACATGGTACAAACTGCCTTATCTCCCTGTGGGAGGGAGGTCATTGCCAAACCCACGGCTACTTGACTGGGGAAGCAGGCCGTCTACAGTGATTCAAACACATACCCTGAGCCAAGCAGAGGGCTTGTAACAAACAGCCTAAAATAGCTCCAGCCTGAATGTGTTTCAGTTTTTCTCTGTATGTCAACAGATGACATGCATTGTCACGACGCTGTGTATGATTCCAGAGGCTCAGTTAAGCATGTTAGAGTAAACCCCCCATTGTTTAATATTTCTGCAACTTCTGCACTTTCTCAAATATCCTCCTTTACTTTTTTGCAAAGCCCTTTCAATGACCCTTTTTGTGTGTACGTAGAGCTCAGCTCACAAATCAATTGTTCTGTTTTTATTTCCAATATTACACTTCCTTCCAGAGTGCTCGTAGGATGATGCCATGCATTTTGTCACCAAGTCTTGCCAATTTCCCCAAGAACACCCTCATTCGGAGAGAAATCAGGATTAGCAGGAAAGTGGAGGGGGAAACAGAGTTCAAGCAGTGGTAGCCCTCTCACCATTAGGGCTGCTGGTGTAGAGCACCTACTTGTGAGATGGATATCCACCAAATTGGAGTAACATCCATGCAGCTGATCACCTGGGGTATCACACAAATCAGCTCAGAAGAAATTGTGGCTTATGGAGGGAAGAACCACTGTTGGCCTGTGTTTCCTAGGGAGCCCAGTTCATCCAGAGCTCCACTGACTCTGCCCACGCTTGGCAAGGCTCATCTGTGACTTCCTAGCCCCATGACTCACTGTGCGTGAGCAACATCACAAATGCCAAATTTCTTTCCAGGATCTCCAATTAACAAGACTTTCTAGAGCACTGGATAAAGGCTCAGCCCACCCCCACATCTGGTGTTGCTCAGCTCCTCAGCTCTTTATGGGAACAGAGGGTCCCTCAGTGGGACCTCAGAGAGGACAGGGACCTTCAGCACGAGTAAGGATGACTCTACTTCTTTTTGCAGTTTGCCACATGTTAGTGGAGTGTCTTGCTGCATAACTGGGGCTCTGAGGTACTCCTGAAGGAATACACTACAGTTCCTTCTGACCTCTGTGTAAGGGAGATATTATCATTAGAAAACAAATGCAGATCAAAATTTGTTGCAACAGTAGAATTTCGTGTATGATATCAGACTACAGACAGCACTATATTATTTATGGCTGAAATCTATTCCTGAAGGAGCATCCTGCTTCCATGCAACTCACCTGGAGATACACATTGTTAGCCAGGGATATACACTGACCACACATACAAGAATTTTTAATTTTTTACTCAGAAAGCTTGAACTACAAAATTATACCTTACCTAACTTTTTTNTTAACAAGACTTTCTAGAGCACTGGATAAAGGCTCAGCCACACATTGCCCACCCCCACATCTGGTGTTGCTCAGCTCCTCAGCTCTTTATGGGAACAGAGGGTCCCTCAGTGGGACCTCAGAGAGGACAGGGACCTTCAGCACGAGTAAGGATGACTCTACTTCTTTTTGCAGTTTGCCACATGTTAGTGGAGTGTCTTGCTGCATAACTGGGGCTCTGAGGTACTCCTGAAGGAATACACTACAGTTCCTTCTGACCTCTGTGTAAGGGAGATATTATCATTAGAAAACAAATGCAGATCAAAATTTGTTGCAACAGTAGAATTTCGTGTATGATATCAGACTACAGACAGCACTATATTATTTATGGCTGAAGTCTATTCCTGAAGGAGCATCCTGCTTCCATGTAACTCACCTGGAGATATTAATTATTAGCCAGGGATATACACTGACCACACATACAAGAATTTTTAATTTTTTACTCAGAAAGCTTGAACTACAAAATTATACCTTACCTAACTTTTTTTCCTCCCTTCCTACATCAGGTTTTTTTCCCAGGAGCTGAATATCAGTGATATTCACTGCTTCAGCGACTGGAAACCAGTTATAATAGGAAATGTTTGTTATGAAAGGAATAAAATTAAAAAAAATTACAAAAACAACATAGGAATCTCATGAGGTTTAACAAGGTCAAGTTCAAGGTTCTGCACCTGAGTTGGGGCAACTTCCAGTATCAATCCTGGCTGGGGATGAGCAGATTGAAATCAGCCCAGCAGAGAAGGACTTGGGGGTGTTGGTAGGTGAGAGGCTGGAAATGGCCCAGTCATGTATTGAGCTGCAACCAAAGCAGGATGGGCAGCAGGGGAGGGGGGACCAAAAGCATCAGAGGGATGAGCACCTCTCCTAGGAGGAATTGCTAAGAAAACTGGGATTGTAAAGCCTGGGAAAGAGAAGGCTTTGGGCTCACCTAACTGGAGCCTACCAGTACATGAAGGGAACTTACAAGGAAGATGGAGAGAGTCTATTTGCAAAGGACTGGATGGACAGGACAAGGGGGAATGGCTTCACACTGACAGGGAGTAGGTGTAGATTAGCTACTAGGAAGAAAGTCTTCCCTCTGAGGGTGGTGAGGTCCTGGCAAAAGAAGTTGTGTTTGCCCTATCCCTGCAAGTGTTCAAGGCCAGCTGGATGGGGCTCTGAGCAACGTGGGATAGTGGAAGGTGTCCCTACCCATGGCAGGGGCTTGGAACGGGATGATCTTTAAGATCCCTTCCAACCCAAGCTGTTCTATGATTCTATGACTCTATAAAGACAAATAAGTCAGTGCAAGGCCACAGGATGGGGTGTGGGTCAGGGCACTGGTATGAAGGANAGTAGGTGTAGATTAGCTACTAGGAAGAAAGTCTTCCCTCTGAGGGTGGTGAGGTCCTGGCAAAAGAAGTTGTGTTTGCCCTATCCCTGCAAGTGTTCAAGGCCAGCTGGATGGGGCTCTGAGCAACGTGGGATAGTGGAAGGTGTCCCTACCCATGGCAGGGGCTTGGAACGGGATGATCTTTAAGATCCCTTCCAACCCAAGCTGTTCTATGATTCTATGACTCTATAAAGACAAATAAGTCAGTGCAAGGCCACAGGATGGGGTGTGGGTCAGGGCACTGGTATGAAGGACCAAGAGAGTGAAGGATCAAATCCCTGCTCCACTGCTGACCTCGTTTGTGTTCACACCAGTCACTTGAGTTGCTAGAAAATGGGGACCACAGTAATCCTGTACCTTGGCATCTCTTGTGAGGATGCTCACAGCTAAAATAAAGGGTGTGGATCCGTTCACACCACAGCCCTGGTGGTCTGTGGTGGTGTTTCCTCGCACACCCTTCCCGTGACCAAGGCTCCTTGTGGTGTGGTAGGACACCTGTGAGGTGGGACTCGGAGGGGAAGCCCGAGGCTGTGTGTTTCCTGCTGAGGAAGAACAGCAAAAATGGTTTGATTCAGCTGCAGGCTGGCTGGAGGAGTTGTCTCTCTTCTCCGTTTGAGGCACCAGTAGCAGCCGTTCTGCTGCTCACAGGGCTCATGGACTTGCTGCAGGAACCAGGGAGAGAGGCACTCGCTGCTCTCCAGGGAGGAAGAGCTCCATCTTCTTTGTGATATTTCTACCTTTCTCTTTGTCAAGCACAGCTTGTTGCTTTGGTCCTCCCTTCCCACTGGCATTACTTTTTTTTTAATCTCGTAATTTAGGGCTGGATTCAATAAAGACTCTGCCTGTCTGACACAGTGGAGAAACCTAAGCCCTAGAGAAAAGACTAAATATTAGGCCAGAGGTGCTCTGCACTGAAATTTATTTAATCTCCCTGATTCTACAGTAGAAAAGTGGTCATTAAACCATCATGAACCAAAAGGCAGCACTCTCAACTCAAATTTCATGGGGACTTAGCTGAAACTCACATCTCAGCACAGATAGAAGATGTGAGGCACAGTGCTCCAAAGATGATTTTATTCTTCCTTGGGGTAATGTTCAAATGCTTTCTTTTCACTAGTGTGTCCTGTGTACAGAGCTTACTGAAGGGTCACTGAATTTTAAAAAGCCACCAACTCATTTTAAAGCTTTTCTTTTTTCCTCCATTTTCATACCATTATTCCTCTATACAACAGTAAGTAGAAAATACCACAAGGTGTGATAAGGCACAGCTTTTTCAGTGTGACTGGAAAAGAGTAGTCTTCACTACTCTTCAAAGGTACAGTAGTACCAGCTAATGAGATGATTATATCCTACAAGGAAGTAACAACCTGGTCAGAAATGTATCTTCCTATTTAAAGAATTCAAATAAACCACTCTCACAGATAGCTTTTCAATTAGACTTATGTGAACAAAATGATGTGTTTATGTCAAATCTCAAGTCAGACAAATACACAGGAGGGATTAAAAAAAGAAATCCATCAGTAGAATCAAAGCTGAATTAAAATGATGACACAGTCCTAAATAAATGCACTTCACAATACATTCTTTGAAAGAGAGAGAGCGCAAACTATGTATTTGATATGTGCCTAAGCAACTGTAACAGCATAGTAAGAGCTTGTATTTTTACTGGCACAGCCCTCTGTCATAATCCCATTGCATACTTTCAAATGTATTTTTAAATTGCTCAGCTTCTGTCAACAGATTCATTCAGCGCTGTGTTATTTAGAAGGTGAATGCAAAATTCACAGGGCTTGCAACGTCTACCCTGACACACCTATAAAGAAGGACCACTAAATCACCCCTTTCCACAGGAAAATAAAATTAGAAATAACAGATACCAGAACAGGAAGACAGACCCTGTACTCAGGTCCAGCATGCCAAGATGATGCCAAATATACTTCACTTCCATTAAAAAGATCCTGACCAAAATTTTTTTTTAGAAGTGTTTACCTTGCCTGACTTTGCATGGGTAAACATTCCTGCACCCAACGTGAGGAGATATATTTAGCAATCTATCCTTACGAGGAAACTAAGTAGGCTTCAGTGAAACCAAAACAGTCCTGGGTCTGACTCCCACACACATGAAGTCAATAGGAACCCCACCCGCCTTACTGAGCTCAAAGCCAGACCCAGAAACTGCACTCTCTCTCACCCCACCGTGCAGTAAATGCTCCCTCCCAGGCTGCACAGATAGAGGAGGGCTTCTGGAGCCATATGAAGCCATACCAATTACTTAAAAAGGAACAGCATTATTGAAAAAATGTTATACAAGCAGTGGTAAACCTCAGTGGTCTGGGTTTGAGACAACAGAAAAATCCCTTTGACGAGTAGTAAACACACTAAAAATAGTAGTTGGTTCTTTTTAAAGCCAGCCTAAAATAAATCTCTTTGCTTTTTGTATCCTGTTTTGCAGTTTCGTATGAAGGTGCCCAGCAATCTTTCGCCAGCAACAAAAATGACTAAGGTCTTATTCCACAGCCTGTTCTGGTGCCCAGTGCAAGCACAGAATATCAAGTGAGGACCACTTCTCAAGAGCAAAATTCCAGCCTGTGAGGACTGGCTTCACCTCATAGTGAGATTTTAATGCATAAAATGTTTTTGGGAACAGAAAAATA
>VYZS01055504.1:7296-18709 GCA_013400695.1 Neodrepanis coruscans
CAGCACTAAATCTCTCCTCGGGCTAAAAGGAAGGAAAGGGGGGAGGGGCGCGGTTTTGTAATCTTCTTGAGTTGTTCTCCTCAGTCGAAACCGGGCAGAGGTTCAAGGCTAAGGGGCCCTCAAGACCACGCGCTCCCTTCTAAATACCGTGGAGTCCCTCAGCCGGGCTCTGAGTGAGAGAGAGACAAGCACTATCGCCAGAGCGTCCTTACCCCAAACGCGGGCCCTGGAAAAAATTTATTTATTTGTCTGTTTTGCACTTTATTTGTCGGGTTTTGGTGTTTGCACAAAATAAACTGTGATTTTTTGTGTGTTCTCTTCATTTTTGGGGTGTGTTTGTGACTTCTCTCAGAGTCTCTGCTCCAAAATCACTGAATTTGTGGTAAAACCACCACAATCTTCTAATGGGCTTCCAGATTTTAGGCCAAAATACCAGAAGCCACCAACTGCCAATAAGAATAACAGATCATATAACACCAGTCTCCTCCAGAATTCAAATAGTGCTATAAATGAGGAGTGAATTCTCTGTTCTGCACTTAGGAAGAATGAATAATGGAAAGGATTAAGACTGGAAACATCCTCCCATAAATTAAGATGGAGAAAGCCAAACTTTTGCCCTGGGATCTACTGGACAATGCTGCTTACTACTGGCTACTTTTAGCTGATGTATATTTTTCTTCAACTACATTCAGTTCCTGCCATCGTTTGTTGCTGGAGCACACATGAAGATCTCATTTTAGACATGCTGTGGTACTTTAATTCAGAGGGCTGCAGGTTGGTGTGGGTTTAAAGCAAAGACAGATTCTGGTACAGACCTTTCAGCAATGTTCCCCATCTCTAATTCAGCATGACATTCCCTCCCAGTGCTTCACAGCATCACATCTCCCAAAGGTTTTGCTGGTTAAAACCTGTGGCCTGTGGCACTGTAAAAACAATGCCTTTGATTTAGAGGGACATGAAGACTTTTAATAAGGTCATTTTTTCTTGTTAGTGTCTCTGCCAAGAGAATGAGGCATCAGAATTTAACGGCCAATATATTTTGCTAATTATGGTATTTCATTATTTTTCTTTCAGCATTCTGATGGTGTATATACATTAAATGCATAAATGTCCCTTTTTCTAATGATCCAAGCTGTCAAGCAGGGATTGAACAGTCAGTCAACAACTCTGTGAAATAATGAAAAGCTCAAAGAAGTGTTGTGAATTTCTGAAGTCTGTGCAGCATGCAAGGCAATCGCTTTGTGATATTTCATTCCTGTGACAACAGCTGGAAGAAAGCACTAGCCTGCTCTCTGCACAGAGACCTGCACAAAGAGCAGCAGAGTAAGATCAAGCAGTTGTCACTGGCCCTGTAGTAAACAAAAGCAACCGGCAATAAATGGCACAGAGGTATAAACTCAGACAATATGGCCTTCTGTGTATTGTCAGGGTAATGGGAACACTCTCCCTGATATGAGAGAGTGCTGCGCAGGGGCCTCTTGCAAAACAGCTGCACATCTAAACCAGTTTTGCTTATTTTGTGTCCTTCTCCCTTTCTATATCCAGATTCTCTCCTCTTTCGTCAAGACCTAAAGCAAACTCCTGTAATGTCTCAAAAACTATTGTCCTTTTTTTTTTTTTAATAGTACTTCTCTGAATGTGCACTCATTTGTTCATTTCTTGAATGAATATTTTCTCCTGATGATTCTTCTTCATTTTCTCTGGTTTTTATTTGTCTCCTACCCTGGGGAAATCAGTGCCACTCAGATAAAGTGTGGAACTGTGGTGGATTGTAAATAATTTGTCATTTGATCCTTTGATCAGTGTGGCTCATTATCTATGTGGGAGTGGTGGTATCTTCTGCCTTGTGTGAGTTGCTTAGGGGAAAAAAGGCAAACACATCTAGCATCTGTTATGGCTTTCCTTCCCAGTATTTGGAATTCTAAATAACTATTAGCACACTTTTTTCTGCATTTTTGTACTGAGTACAAACAGGCAAATAAATACATAGACCTGACTGTCAGGCTCCTTACTGCAGTCTCATTGGACTAACTAAAAATGAAACAATGCAATGATAATGTTAAGGTTATAATTAAGCCAGAATCTATAAATCAATGGGTTCAAATTATTCTGCTAGTAAATTCATCAAGCATGTAATGAAATCATATTGTGAAGTTAACACTAGAAACAATGGGGTTATATTAATTTGTCTTCAGAGGGTTTATGGTGGTGCCAGCTTCCTTTCAGTGTGAGCCCACTGGCAGTGATAGCTCCTATGGTGGCTGCCCTGAGCCCACCAACAGAGAAAAAACAGTGACATGAAATGCCCAAAGCAAACAGTATTTGCGCCAGTTTTCTCACAGCCTGGTTGCGAAACAGTGCCTAATTTGTGACAACCCTCCATGGCTTTGCACAGTGAGCAATTCCACTTCAAATTTCTTTTAACATATTTTTGCTTCAATTTCTTCCTTTCCATACAACAATACAAACTTTCCCAGCAGTAAATCACATAAAACAATTCAAGCTTTCCCCAGCAGTGAATCAATCAACACTGTAGCTTTTGTATAATGTTACTTTTTAATTCAGAAGATAATGATTAGCTTGATGGCACCTTGGTGTTTATTTCTGGGAACCTATCCTCATGTAATGCATACCCAAATGCACACTTAAAGAAGGTGTCTCTTCATTAAACAAAGGCAAAGTGATAAGTTTGTTTTCCTCCTGCTCAAAGACTCGGGACCTGTGAGCTCTCTCTTGGCAGTCACCAGTTGCTGTCAGGAACTGGAAAACAGAGGTTCTGCCAAGGTTATTTCCACAATGAGCCAGCTACACCAGAGGACCAGCTTGATAAGTGTTTCTCTTCTGCTTCACCTTTGCTTATACAGGGATTGATTCTTGTTACATTGAGACCATTTTTAGAGATGTTTACAACTTTCAGTGCTCTCCTCTGTGTGTAAGTCATGCCTGTTCACAAGTTCTTCCTAGATGTGATTTATCCCAGTAGTCCTTCTCTCTCCTCACCTTGCCTGTACCCAAAAGCATAGATTTCTTGGCCAATGGAGCACTGCAGTGACTGGACCAGGCTAAGACGTGGCCTCTCCATCTAACCTGGCTCGGCTGCTGTCCTGTGGCTGGGAGAGGCATGGCAGCAGTTCCAAGAAAACAGAACCGGCAGCAGGCAGGCAAGGGGCTGAGGCCACACTGGGTAGTGACGGGGAGTAAGGGCCTGTGTTGACATGTGTAGGGGGATAAGTGGACCTTGCATAAGAGATGGCAAGGAGACAGGCTGATTTAAGCATTTCTCTTTTTGTTCAAGAGACCTTTTGGTAGCTGGGAGGCTTAGGCTTGGATTTCTTTACCTCTCCAGCCTTTCAGAACAGTTTATTCCCTGAAAAGATAACTGTTTCCCAGACAATCTTGGAGCTCCCATGAGCAAGTGGAAGCAAACTATTAAGAAGGTTTGGAGAGGAAAAGATTTTTGCATTCTTTCATGCCCAGTATGTGCACACACCGTTAGCCAGCATTCTCGCCTTTGAAAAATAAATTTTTCCTAAGTCCTTCCACTACCTAGAATTTTGGGAGTACCTACATTTTCTTCCTTTACAGCATAGCTGGGGAGCAGATCAAAAATAGAGCCTGGGGGAGGTTTATATTGTCCTTATTTCCTCAGCTGTGTTGGGATCTGAAGGAAGCAGCTTCCAGGGGGCAGAAAGGTGTGAGTGGAGCTGGAAACTATCTCTCCTGGCTCGCTCTTCACTGCAGGGCGGCCAGTGGAGGTGCTATCCAGGAATGCAGGGGAGAAGACCTTCTGGGGCCATCAGAACCCTCACAGTTCCTCTTCGTGAAAGGTAAACAGCTTTTTAGCTTTTGTCCAATACCCTGCACCACCTGTCCTGTCCTTCATCACTGAGTCACATTTTCTATCCAGTGACTATCCCTTTAGTTCCCTCTATTATTAGTTTGGTTTATTTTGGTTTGAACCATGATGCAGAAGTCATATTTGCTTTGGGAGTGTCCTCTTTCCACCCCATCATCACCACTCCCCCAACAGCTGTTTCTAATCTCCCTGTTTTGTTTTTAATCTCCTTTTGGGGGTATAGTGATACTATTTACCAGCCCATCAACAAGGCAGCTATTGACAGTGCAGGGGGATGTGTTACTTGCATTCATAATGAGGAGGGGCTATACAGAGCCAAATGCAGTCTTGGAAGAGTAAAAAATTATTCCAGCCCAGCATATAAATCAGGTTAATGCCAGGGAAAATGATACTTTGCACAATGACACATGATACATGAAAAGTACTCTAGAAAGTATATCCCTTGTGCATACTGGTAAACATCTGGGGGACTGTAAGTGAAAGTTACTTCTTCAATAAGGGAAATTGCTAAGTTCTGCACATTGGGGGAAATAACATCCCCATGCCCCAGTACGTGCTGGGGGCCAAGCAGCTTTGCAAAGAAGGACCTTGAGATCTTGGTGAACAATATGAGTATTCAACATGCCCTCACAGCGAAAAAAGCCAAGGGTACCCTGAGTTGCATTAAGAAAAGCACTGCAGGAGGTTGAGGCAGGTGATCTTAACCTTCTGCTTAGTGCTGACCTCTTCTGAAGTGCTATGTCAGCTCAGGGCTCCCCCAGTACAAGAGCTACAGGCACACTGGAGAGAGTTCAATGAAGGGCCACTAAGATGATGGTTATACTGAAACACCTCTCCCATGAGGAGAAGCTATGAGAGCTGGGACTGTTCAGCCTAGAGAAGATAAAGCTCAAGGATGGAGATCTCATCTATGTGTATGAATGCCTGATTGGAGAGAATGAAGATAAGGGAAACAGGCTCTTTTCAGCAGAGCACAGAGATAGGACAGAAAGCAACGGGCACAAATTATACATGAAATTCCATTTGAACTCAAGATAACACTTTTTTACTGTGAGTGTGGTCAAGAAGTGACACAGGTTGCCCATAGGGGTTGTGGAGTCTCCATCCTTAGAGAAACTCAAAATCCAACTGGATATTTCCTGGAGCAAACTGCTCTAGCTGTTCCTGCTTTGCCAAGGGGGCTTAGACTCAGATGACTTCCAACCTCAACCATTCTGTGATGCTGGACTTTTACCTGCTCTCCACGAGTGTCTTTTGGCACAGGTTTCACTATTTTAGACAAATTATTTATTTCCATATATTCTTGTAATCACTCCCTTTTTTTATGTTTTTTTTTCTAATTTTGCAACCAACTTGGCTGGTAGCAAGGTGCTTTAAAAAAGGTCTCCACTGATAAAGGAAAAAAAAATAGACATGCATGACTTATTTCTCTGATAAGATAACCAAAATGCCAGGCTCTGAGGGCATGCTTGGAAAATGTGATGCCAGAAAGCACTACTGCAAAAACTGCACAGATGGAATATACCTCCCTGACAGCTAGAACACCTACTTTGCAGAGCTTATTCAGGCAAGGACCATGTCCAAATCAGCAGCATTTTGCTGGAACAAAAACAGGTTCTGGCAGTTATTTTTCAGCATAGTCTGATATTAAACCTTGTTCAGCCAATCTGGGCTCCTGTGTCACTAGGTATTTTGGACCAAATAAGTGACTTTCATCCCATTGACTTCAATGACCTGAGGGGGAAAAAAAACAAAACAACAAACTTATTTCAGGGACTTTGAATTCTATTTCTGCCTGGAAGAACATAGGCACTGGTGTTTGCTCTGCTTAGAGAATGGACGGTGGATCTACGCTGAAAATGTAATTTCTCCTTACCCAGCTGAAACATACCAAGGAGAAGAAGCAACTGCAATTGTGCGTGCTAGCGTTCCCTCCACTCTCTACAAAACTTAGTTACTTGATTTGCAGAAGAAATTGTCCTTAAATAAGTGTGAAAACAAAGTTTTTGACAACAGGTGTAGCCCAGTTCTAGAAAGAAAACACAGTGGAGAGGGGAGTAACACCTAGCTGGGTATTTTTTAAAGCAATAAAACAAGGGCTTTAACACTAACCCAAGAATACTATTTATGCACATAATTTCCACTAAGCAGAACATGCTTTTGAAGATATGGTCACACTGCACCAATGATATTCAAGGTAATGCAAAGGGATATGTGCATGCCATCTAAAGAGCTGAACATCTCCTTTGGGTGATGCGGGCAGAGCACAAAATCTACCACCACCAGTTCTGCTCTTATTTGTATACACTAAAAACAGGAACACATGAAAAAGAAGAACCTCTTGAATGTCAGAAGAATAGAAAGATAGGTAAGTCTTAAATGACTATTAGAATAAGCTAAGGCAGATTCACAGTCAAAATTAATCTGGTACTATGATGAAAAAACTGTAACTAGAAAAGACAATCTAGGACTCCTACTGGATCCAGAGTTTATTTCCAAATGTGTCAAATTGATCAATCTACACATTTAGAAAAGCCTTTACATTAAAAAACAATCAATGTTTCAGTTTCTTCTCAAAGCTAAACAGCATTTCCTACCGATAAAGAAAAATAAATGTATACATTAAAAGATATGTGTCTGGTGTATCTAAGGTTGGGCAAAAATGTAAAATTGTCTATTCTAGAGTCAGTAAGGAGAAATACTTTTAATTAAATATTAGTATAATTTATTCTTTCAGACTAGTATTTCTTTTAGGGGAATATATTTTCCTCTGGCAACCTCATCACATCTCTTATAATAAAAGAAATATTAAAAACATGTATATGTACAAACTAACAGCTTATGTCTGTCAATATAAGCATCCAGAAATCTGTATATTTACCAGACTCCCCTGGGAAAAGAGACAAGAAGAAATATTTTCCAGACTCTGTAATTAAATCAAATTTTTGTCTAGAGCTGTGTCTGTTACTTGCTGCTGTATATAAAGAAGTTCATCACTTCACTGGTACCAAGGCTTGCTGTAAGAGATGTGAATGCACCATTTATAAAAGAAAATAAAGACAGAGAAGAGAGGTTGAGCTAAATCACCATCCCTTCTCCTTATGGAGTCTGATTTATATTGGCAACTGGAAGCTCCTCCTGGTTGTGCGAAATCCCTTCCCATGTTGGCTCTGCAAAATGCAGGATTTGTTTCCAGAAGGGCAGGACAATGCAGGCAGATGGGTCAGAGGTCACCTGTGCTTCAAGCCATGATGGAGAGGAAATCCCTCTTTTTCAGTGTGCACAAAGCATTAGCTCCTATTTGCTGGAAGTTATAAAACACGAATCACAACAACTATATTAAAAGAAGTTGAAAGACAGCAAGACTATGATCTGTATAGGCTTTTGTATTCCACTACCTGTAGCTATATAAAATCAGCAAGCATCTCCCCCCTGTCTTCCCCTCTTGCTGGTGACATGCAGCCTTCAGTGCGGTGGTTGCTAATGGTGACTGCTGTAGCTCAGGCAAATCAAGGCACCTCTAAGAGCTCTATCGCTGCTGCACTTGTTCATCTGCTGTAGGGCTCACAGTTCACCAGTTACTGGCTCTGAGGTCATTGAGAGAAATATTTGCTTTTCTTCCTTTGTTCAAGATTATTTTATGACTCTTCCAAATGATCATTGTGTCTTATGCTGGAGACAACAAAATAAACTTGTGGCTTCCAGCAACTGTGGAGCTATCTGTATTCTTCCAGGGTGATTTAAAAAGGGGTATGAGCTCAAAATAACACGCAAAACCCTCATTTTTGAGAAATAGGAAAAGGCTGATGGTGGTGTTCCAGGGCAGTCCTACTCCAAGGGGAAAAAAGGAGTCTTTACCCAGTCCTGTCACAAGTTCCCTGCTTGATCGTTGCCCTACATTCAGAGCTGCTATGAGACTAATACTTATAAAATTGCTTTGGGTCCTAAAACTTATTCCAGAAGTAGAATATTACTTCTGTGTCATATTAATGAAAGGAGGACATGGACAATGCATCCAGCAGCATAAATGCCTTGCTCTGTTTGACTTAGTACACCCTCAGTTCTGTGTTATTAATTTTTTAATGTGTTTCTAAATGCTAGGGATGAAAAAAATTCTCTTCACTTTTTTGCACATATAAGGCAAAATTCAAGACATGGTTTTACTCAGCCTTCCTTTCTGTCACATAGAGACAGGCACAGAGATCTCCAGGGTGTGAGAGGGAGAGGTGTTTGGTGTTAATCAGATGTGTTATGTTGCACAGTACCGACACAATCTAAAAAACAGTACAGATGTGCTCTATTGACAGGAGATATTTTTCTCACTTTGCATCAAAGACATTTACATTGGAGAATACAAAAGGATTTAAAAAGGTTATGTGCCCAAAACTCATTGCAGCTTAGGTGGAATTATGGGCCTTGCTGTCTCTGATTCTGTTAAATAAAATGGTACATGCATGAATGCACTTCACTGGTGTCATGAGTCATAATGTGTCCCTGGGATCAATGACAGCACTTGAAATAGCGGGTTGACCTCTTCCTGATCCAGAGCCTTTTTGCTCCAGTGAGTTCTTCTGATGCACTCAGCCTGTCATAAATCATCTGTAGTATCTCTGCACTGCTTCTTTCAAAGTACTTTTTTTCAGTGTGGACATGTGTGAGTGAGGAGGAGAGAAAGGGAGACTGGAGGATTCAGGAAAAGTGGGGAGTGCCTGGGTGTAGGATAAACTGAACACAGAGAGGGTCTGCAGGGCAGAGCTGAGGAAGCCAGGGGAAAACATGATTTCAGAGCTGGTAAAATGAATGCGTTATGAAAGCAGTGGTCCTTCCATTGCAGGGCTACGGAGTTCACAACATGTTAAGGTACAGTTTGCTCTCCATGCACTGGCAGGCATGTGTGTAAGCTTCACAGTGTTTAAGTAAGATATAAAAGGTTTTTGAGAGTGAATGAAGAATGTTTTCAAACTGACACAGTCTGAAAGATGTGTGCAGTTGATGGCAATTTATGCATCTTCTGCCTCAAATTGCTTAACACACAGTAAAGGAAAGGCAGAAGCAAGAGACCAAAGTTTGGAGGGAATGTGATTAACGGAGGTGAAGTGCGGTAAAACTGTGTAAAACTGAAATGCAAAAAGTCACAATTTTCAGATGAATTCTCATCAGCCCTGAATGTCTGGCAGTCAATGTCTGTGGTACAACACTCCTTTCTAATTGCAGGGGCTAATGCCAGCAGGCAAGAAACCTTTCCTCCCCAGGGGCCTCCAACTCCTGCTTCTTATTTTCCCTCCCCAAATTAGGGTACTTCATCTAGGTCACATTACAAACTGTCAGGCAAACTCAGAGGATGGCAGGGAGATAGGGATGCAAGTGATGCTCCCAGAACCTGTGGGGAGGGACATTTATCTACTGTCCACAAAGTTCCTGGAGAAGCCCAAAATGTTAAGGTCTGACCCTAACCATACCTTTATTTGGGCGAAACAGGAGTACGGATACATTGCAGGGCAGACTGGCGGCCAAACACTTATGAGGGCAGAGCAGGGTCTAAGTGATCCTTAGCCCAGTGAGGACCTGAAATGAGAGTTCCCACAGCTCAACATTTGGACAGCTGTGATCTCACTGACTCCTAGGTGGTATGTTAAAAACTGGACAGTGCAAGTAGGAAGGAGACTGCAGGGTAAAGACTCCAGTGATCTCTATTTACAACTTGCTTTATATCTTCTGTGTTTGAGTATATTCTTGATCTCAAATACAGACTGATTGAGGAGGTACGCAAAAACTACACAAGCACAGATCAATATCTATGCTACTGCTTCATACTTTAGTATTTGTGTGTATTAATGACATGACTTATCCAGGGGTGGACTGCTTCTTNCATTTGGAAACGTGTCATCTTCCATATCCACAGATATAGAAGGTATATTTTTATGAATAATTCAAGCGTACAATGAGGCTGGAGGGAATACACCATAATAATGTGCATAAACGTAGAACCCTGAAGCACCTGAACTTCATTTTTGTGTTAGAAAAGAAAAACATCAACTGATTTGACTTTGACTTTGATTTGATATTAAGGGAATATTTTATTTGTTCAAACACTTCAGCAATTCAAAACCTGCTTAAAACAAAGCGCTTCCCTTTGCAGGACTTTTGAGCATAAGCCTCAATCCAGCGGGCAAACATAAAACCTCCAGAAACTTTTTCCACTGATCCGCTATTTTTTCCCAGTGCAAGATACGCAAGTTGAGTCTTTTGAGGACATTCATGTATAAGAACTCTTTTAAGAAAGTATACATGTTACTTCTCTGGCTCCCTGGGCTGCAGTAGCCATTAGGTAATGCTAAGTTAGAATGCTTATCTCTGAGTTGAGGGAAGGAGTTGCAGAAGCCTGGTATTAGTTACATGCAGGGATTAAGGACATGACCCCAAATGAACCCCATTTATTTTCTCAACAACTCAAATATCATCAATCTTAAAAAATCAATGAATACTGAATTATGAATAGTTTTCAGATGGAAAGTTTGAGGAATATTGATGTGACTCCTCCGTGGTTGGTACCAAAATGTTAATGTGAGCTATGAATCTAATTAGAGCTACATATACAGCAAAAAATTAAGTAAGACAATAAAGTTAATGTATTGCCTTCTGCCTTTCATAGGGAATAGAGTGGTTTGATTTAAATTTCATATTTGATACTCCCCAAGTAGGTTAAAAATGCAATTACAAAATAAACTAATAAATCCAAACCTAAAAATCTGTGTGCAATGTAGGTACCTTCTTCTTGTCCACAAGAACAAAAGCATTTATATGACTAAATTCCATCTTTCTTTTCTTCTGATGATCTCCATGTGCTTCCATCAACTGAAATAACTTTATTTTTACATCTGTCTATTCAGACTTTATCTCTTCCACAATTATATTTTCTTTTTCTTTCAGTTTTGAGTGCATTTACACTTTCCTGGTCTTTCAATATCTCTATCTTTTCCACATGCATGTAAGCCCCTCTGTTAAAGAATACACAGCATGCTTCTTTACCCGCTTCTAATACAGTAGAGGAGCTTCTTGTTTAAAACATTTTATAACAAAGTAGTAAATGACAAGAAATTGTTGTATTTGGTCCTTTTATTGCTGCTGGACAGCAGAGAGGCTTTTACTGGGAGGCACAATTACTGACACAACTTAATACGAGTCCTACCAGCTGTGGTGTGGCCCTGCTGCCTTGTGAGAAGAAAGATGTAAGCATGCAGTGTACATGTCCCAGCCCATGAATACCTTAGGCTGTTACAGCAAACGGGATAGGAGGAAATTCGATTATAAATGGAGACTTGTTTTCTTACCGTTGCACACAATAAACATATTGACAATTCAGTGGTGTAAGAAATTATGGATATTCAAGAAAAGCCTGTTTGTATCTCAAGCATGGTGGACAATGGGTGAAATTCATCCCTGTGTTGAACTCCATTAGAATCATTGGAGTTTCTTCTTTAGGCTATAATTAAAGGCCCATTGTCCTGTCTTTACCTCCAGATTACTGCCATGGAGCCATTGGTGGGTGTGCTATCA
>VYZS01055504.1:24346-35162 GCA_013400695.1 Neodrepanis coruscans
TGAGTAGTACCCTCAGAAGCAGCTGGAAAAGAGAACACTCACCGAGCTACTTTCACCTGATCAGCTTTATGATCCATGTGTGTGATGGACAGTTTTCTGGAGCCTGGCAGCAGCATTGCAGCAGCTGTGACAAGCAATTTAGATAAATAAACAGTAACTCCTTTTCACTTCACATGTCTTGGCAGACCAGTCCTNGAAACTGAATACAGATTAAAAAAACCCAGAACTTCTATTGTAAACTTGATCCCTTTGAAATCAATGGAAATCCCCTCTTGCAAAAGGACCAAGTCTTTGTCCTTAGATCCTTCTGGCTATCAAAAAGTATGAGATTGGCTGTCAGCAGCCCTGGGTTTTTCAATATTTATTTGTTGTGTATATTATTTTATGACAGTTTGTGCCACTCTAATCCTGTGGTACCCATTTCCACTACGGTAGAGCAACTTTCATGCAAGAAGCCTATTGAGAGGCTTTACCTCCTTCCTGGTTCCACCCAAATTTAAAGGGAGGAAGGTATCAGCATATCCTTGGCTAGATGTGAGAGCTGTTTGGTGGGAAAGAAGGTTTTGGCATGGAAAGTGCTGAGAGCCCCTGATGAGTAACTTGATCTTCTTCACACCAGAGCAGGAAAGGAGGAAGAGAAGCATTAGGACTTTGAGGAAGTACTATTGGTTTAAGCAATTATTACATACTACTAGAGACATGTGAGAAGGAAAGTGTGTCTGCTTTCCATACACACACGCAGAATTGCTTGTGAGGGTCACCGTGCAGCTGTGACTTTGCTTGTGCAGTGCCATGGTCAGTGAGCAGGAACTGGGTATTCCATCCCTGGTATGAGTAGTACCCTCAGAAGCAGCTGGAAAAGAGAACACTCACCGAGCTACTTTCACCTGATCAGCTTTATGATCCATGTGTGTGATGGACAGTTTTCTGGAGCCTGGCAGCAGCATTGCAGCAGCTGTGACAAGCAATTTAGATAAATAAACAGTAACTCCTTTTCACTTCACATGTCTTGGCAGACCAGTCCTCGTCCAAAACAGTCCCTCCACGATGGTCTCAGAGCACTGGGAAGCTGAGGGATGCCTGGGGGAAGATGGAGGTCACAGTCCCCCAACACGTTACAAGCACAGCCACCATCCGGAGCTAGGATACAGCCTTTGTGCCTACAGCTGGCTTGACTTCCCCCAGCTGACCAGGGTAGAAGACTCAGGGTGGTATTGAGTTCCCCTGTGATTTGCAGGAAACAAAAGAGCTGTCTTTTTCACCTCTTCCCAGCCATGGAGAAGAAACCAAGAGGCCCGAGGAGCCTGAGAAACAAGCCCTTCAGCTGCACTGTAGGGAATGAAAGCTTTTGTGTCCTCCTTATACAAAGGAGCAGTGAAACTGGAGACTCACAGGTGTGGAAGCCAAGGAGCAATGGCATGGTATAGCTTGACTCCTGAGGAGTCTCTCCTTGTTGGGGAACTAGAAAGTAAGAGAGGCTTTCTGTTTTCTAACTCCAGCTTATTTTCCTCACAGGTGTTGTGAGCTCTGATGTCAGGTGAGAAAGGCCAAGCACCTAAAACCAGCCAACACAGAGCAACCGCCTGCAAGAAGGTGAACCTCAGGTTTCTTTTGTCTCCCTTCCCCCTTGTCTCCTGTCTTCCAGCGCCATGTTTTCAGGCCCCCTTTCAGTAAGACTCATGAGCATGGGCACACCTTGGGTGGAGATGGCTCAGCCCAATGGACCCTTTCAGGATTGAGGGTAATACATCAGTCCTTGAAGACCTCTACCAACATATTCTTTTTTCAGTATAGCTTTCCTGAGATGGACAACTTGCTAAGCTTGGATAGCCCACCTCTGGTTTGCGGGGTCTATGGCACCATCACATGCAGCCTTGTTGTTCTCCCCTGACCAGAGCTTCTGCACTTGATGCTTCCTCCCACCTTTTCCTGCTCTCAGCAGGTAGTTGGTTCTCACAGTAAATGAGGAGAAAGGAAAAAATAATTGCCTTTGCCTTCTTTTAAAGATGTTGATTGACAGGACCAGCTGTCTGGTACAGCTGTCTGTCTCTCTCAAGAACTGGAAAGAAGTGTGCTTAGATCTTGCAGTCACCAACTTCTATTGTGGTGTGATTTTCTTTTGAAAATGAAGCTGATGGTTAAAGGTGGTGAAATTTGCTAGTCTCAGAAAAGATCAGGTTAAAAAGTATGAAGGTTTAATATCAGGCAAAAAGACAAGAAAGGATCAAAAGGATGTGGCATCTGCAAGGTATTTTTCATCTCTTTGTTTGAGCTTGATGTGGGACTGAGGGACAGTAAACAGCATTTCTCTGTCTTTCAGTCCTAAGTTCTGTCACTTGAAGGATTGTAAGACAAGCATCTGCAAGTCCCGAGGTATACAGTTATCAGCAGAGTACATCCCACTAACGTAAGCATTTCATTTTCTTGGGCTTTGCACAGGGCCTCCACAGAAATTTCATGTGTGAGAGGAAGAGGCAGAAGGTGAATTCAGTTTTGGAGAGGTTTAGGGAAAGGATGAGAGGACAGCAGCAAGCATTTGGCAGTGCCAAGGAAAGGTAGAGAGGGGTAAGGAGCTCAGAAGAACAAGGCTTCCCCTGTGCTTCAGCATGCTGAACTAAGCACACTACGGTTTATGCTGGTGAGGCAATGCCAGTTCATTTATAAGATCTACTGACTGGAGGATTCTGCACGCATATTTATCTATCGACATACATATATATACACACACATACAGATATATATATAGCTTTTGGCTTCTGGGTTGTTTTTCTCAAATAGCTGAACAGATAGAAAATCCCTTAAAACAAAGAGGTATTTACACCTTCAGATGTACCCACTGATGGATTCCTCATCATAATCTGGTGCTCTGCACATGTATGGGATATATATGTACAGGAATCAGTTATATTTTGGGAAAAGGAAGAATAGGCACATAAAGGGAAACATGACGAGGGGTGGGGTGGGGGAAATAGAAGGAAAATATTCACTGTATTACTGCAGGAGCTAAGAGCTTTATCACACATGATGGGGAAAAGAGTTGGCAATGCAAAGCAGTCCTATGGCCAGAGTGATCTGCATCCTTGGTTTGTCTGGGATGGACTGGAATACAAGACTGAAAATAGCAAGAGGCTGTTTTGTTATACACCTCTGACTTATCCTCATGTCAGGTTGTGCCACATCACCCAGCAGAAGCATGCCCCAGCCATGTCCTTCCTCTCTGGTTGGCCCATCTTACAATTTCATCTGCATTACCTTTTTCAAAGAGCAGGTAATACTTGGTTTTCTCAATCCACTAATTTCATCCAAGCTCAGGAAAAGAAGCATTCATCCTTAAGTAAAGAGATAATGCACTTATATAATATTGGTATGCTTTGAAAAAAAAATTCCAGATGCCAGTCTCGCTCCTTCTGTCCATGTCTTATCTACATCCTGCATGAATCACACAGAGCACAAAAGGGTCCCTGTCTGATTTTCCTTGGCTGTGCCATAATAGAAGGTTAATGACAGTAAAAAACATAAACCTAAACTCCTGCTAGCTAATGTCATTTAAATATTTAGCTCAGAAAAGCAGTAATGTACCTTTCCAAGCAAATGTAAATAAGATTGATTAAAAAATCCTGCAGAAGGCTGGCACATTTGCTCTGGCCAATAAAATTCAATGTATATCCATAATACCTGCCTTATAAAAATGCATGTATTTCTTCAGCTGTGTGTATTTAAACCTTTTAGCAGTTTTAATGAGCTTTCAGAATGAAGCTACCACAGCAATCAGCTTCTGTGTAACAAGCAACATTTAAATATTAAAAATGTAAATTAGCGAAGCTGGTTAATTACAATTTTCGAAATACTGCAGAAGTACAAGTAAGGCTATTAACTGCTTTGAAATTCAGATATCAGTTCCTCCCACTCAGGGAACATCTCGTTCAGTAGCAAAGATGAAGTTACAGAACAGTCTCCTGAGCTAGCCAAAACAGTATCTGCTTACCAGAATTAAAAGCCCTGCATTTCAGATGCCATTCAGAGATGTTAAAAGTACACAAAAGGTTCAGAGAAACCTCCCTCCTCCCCCTCCCAGATCGGAGCATACCAGTTTGTGAAAATAAAAATGTACCCAGGAAACATTGTTTCTGATGAAACGCAGACTTTCATCAGAAAACCTGTCTGGTTTCCTATTTGCTCCTTGTACACATGCCTGAGAATCCTATGATGCTGTGCACTGTGGCCATCCAAGCAGGGAGCAGGGCACGCTCGGTCCCACCTCCACATCCTCTCATGTACATGAGCACCTTTTCCTCACTGAGCACACGGAGAAGCACTTCTGTCGAGTTCATCCACTGCCGAAAATGTTCAGGCAGTGTCTGAACTACAGCTCCTTCTGTCCAAACTTCTACATAATAATGACCTTGGCAGCAAATGTAATATCAGCAGAGTATTTACAAAAGCCAACTTATGAGGACATTATCTTAATTTCCTCTTAGAGAGCACAGGTGATCATAGGCTGGCACTCAAACCCAACCTGTGAACACATTTTCTTTAGAGGGGAAAAAGTAGACAGGATCTTCTTTGAGGTCACCTGCTAGGAATACCCCCAAAGCCCCACCCTGGCCTTTAGGTCTTCTCTGATCTCCTTATAGCATTCAGCCACTGCACACACCTACTTTTACTGACATCAGTGCAAGCATGGAATAAATGGCCTACTAGAAAGAAAACTCCATAATACTTCAGGACCAGCCAGTAGAATAGCTGCCTTATACCAGCCTGAGTAATTTTTCATCTGAATTAATAGTAAGTTAGTAACTGCAATTATAATTTCTTATTTATACTAGCTAGGTGTCTGTGGATTTCCAGTCTTGGAAGAACCTCTGTTTTCTTCCCAGAGGTGTAAGAGACTGTCTTCCCAAAAAAGGGTTATAAATATTTTGTGTCTGAGACAAGCAAATGAATTAGTATTGTCTCCTGTTTACAGCTGGAAAAATTACACTTAATGGTAAGACAGCATTTTAAACAGAAAGGCTGTATCACACCTGGAGGCAACCAGTTCTCTTGAATCGTACTGTCCTAGTCATCCCTCATCTCCATATGTCTGCTAGAGTTAACCCTGATAATATATTGAAATGAACATGTATGTTAGATTCTGAAGAATTTTTGTTTTGCCTTAACAATGCTTTTTTTATGATATGGATTTTTTTTGTCGTTCTTAGGTGCTTGAGAAAAGAACATGCTGGTTGTAAAATATCAGTGTTGAGACACTGGATCAGCTCTTATTTCACTGCATTTAGAATAAGGTTATTCTAGCCAGGGTAAGAGAATTTTGTGTCTCTCAGCTGCATAGAAATTGGTTTTTTTAAAGATTGTGTTTTCTTCAGACTATGAGGCAAGAAGGCCTATTACTGAAGTAAAATTCAGAAGGACTAGACTTGGAATGAAAACAGTTGGGCTCAATAAAAGCAAAAGCTGCAACAATCATGTTGATTTCTCTGCAGAACAGATTTTGTCTAGTCTTCTCAGTCAGTTCCCTCTAAAAGGATAACTTCAAAGACTTCCTCTGTGATGACAGTGCTTCAGTGCTTAACTACAGCAGCAAGGAGATATCAACAAGTTCTCTAAGACCTTTTAAAAAAATCCCACCACCTTATTTATGCTCAAATGATAGCATCCTAATGGTGCTCTTTGTGCTGTAGGATTAGAAAGAGTCATTAAAATCCACAAAACCTTACAGAAGCCCATCAGTGAGAGGGACAAATGCAGAGGTGGACACTTGATGCATTCTTTGAGGCATTTCATGAGCAAGTTAACCTGCCAGCCAGTGCTAGTTTAAACTTCCTTTCTCTCAACCAGCTTCTTCTATGTCTTCACTATGATGGTTTTTTATAGGACAGACATTTGAGTGGATCCCCAGCTACTTGCCATATAATTCATGTTCACAATTCCTGGCCAAGCCCAAAATTCTCATGTAATACTCTCTTTTACTTTCTGGTTTTGTGTTTTTGGAGGAGCCACTGTGTGTGACTAATAAAGGCTTCTTAAAAACAGGCCTGATGACCAGAGCACAAACACCTCAAACCTTATATATTTCCATTTTTTTCTCTGGTGACAACTCCAGGCAGCTGTCTTCAAGGACTGACCTTAATTTTCCTGAGCCCTCCGTTAGTATGCTCAGGCAGTTTGCATTTTGTTCAGTGTTTAGGTCTTTTGTGTCACAAAGAAATGTACAAGCTTGTTCCAAAGCATCATCTGATGCATTGCTTAAGCCTATGCTTATGATACTTGTGCTATCTTTCTTCTCTCTGATGAAGGGAGGGTAGGACCAGTGTACAAACCCCTTGCTGCCTTCATGATATATTTAAATTACTTTGAATGGGATCAAACACTGTGTGTGTGATTCATCCCCCATGCCCCAAGAGGAAGAAACCACCCAGCTATGAGGGTAGAAAGAGAGGTACGCAGTACAAGGCTGGTAGAGGATGTAGCTTAGGGACTCTCAGAGAAAATCTCTTTTGGTGTCTTGACAAGCATGGAAGACCACTGCAGGGCAGCTGCTTTATTCTCTTTGGGAGGGAGCCTGGAGGTTCCCTTGTTGAAAAAAAAATGGAGGGGAAACACTGGGGACCTTTGTCCTCACTGGCATCCTGGGTACTTCAGTGTCAGTGCCCATGTGCCCCTTGCAATTCCATGCCAGGAGGTGTAGTCATACTGCACAGCTGAGCCACGATCTGCAGAAGGTGTCCAGCATTATGCTGTGGGTGCAGGTCAGCTCTTGTATCACTCCACTGGGTCTCTGTCGTTCCACAAATGCCACCAGTAAAGAGATTAAATACATCGCTTCCCAATCCACAGTAGCTCAAGCATAAAACAAAGGCAAAAACCTCCATGACCAGAATATTTAAATCTCTGTGACACGCTGTTTGGCCAGTTTGGTGAATGCACTGTGGAAATGGTGGGGAGAGAAATTTCAGAAAGTAAAAGAAAGAGAGAAGAAAAAATGCTACAATTATT
Organism: Neodrepanis coruscans; assembly: GCA_013400695.1. Lineage (NCBI taxonomy): Eukaryota > Metazoa > Chordata > Aves > Passeriformes > Philepittidae > Neodrepanis > Neodrepanis coruscans. The sequence goes on from VYZS01055504.1 coordinate 31,343, forward strand.
TTGTTTGGACATTTTTAGGATCTTACAGAAGAACTGAGAAGTACAATAGCAACTGAACACTGAGGAAATAAATAAGATGCTGTGGAAATATATCATGAGTACAGAGAAGAGGGGAATTGGACTTGTAGATAAACTTGAATAATGGGGTCACATATTGTATGCTTCATAGTCCAATTTCATTTCCTTCAGACATCATTCAGCTGTGTAAAACCTATTCTTCTATTTATCTCCTAAATTTAAACTTCCTTCTACTCTGCTGCAGCCACCGATGGCTTTTATCTCATTACCATATGCTTCTTTTCTTCTGGAACCGTTTTTTGTGGGCAAGATTACCCTGGTAACAAAACAAAAACAGACAAGAAAGGAGAAAAATGTATCATTCAACATGCTGTGTCAAAGATAATACTTGATTTTAATTTTTTTTTCCTGAGAACAATTTTCATACTCTACAGTGAAGCAAAAGAAGGTAGCTCGCAGTTGGGATTTGTTACATTGTAAAATTTCCAAAGAAATATTCACAGGTAAAAAGAAAGGATTTGGTTAAGTAAGTTCAGAAAATGAAAGCCTAAGTTTGCTTATGATTTTTCCCTTTTCCCCATGCATCATGGTATCAAGGAATAATAATAAAAAAAGATATCCCATCAAAAATCTCTGTAACTAAATAAAACAGCAAGTTAATGTCACAATCCTTTTTTAAATTATTTTTTCTGCAGGAGACATGAGTTTATTATGTTACAGTGTGAAGAATGTTTATGTTGGTAGCAGTTCTCTGAGAAAGGAAAAATACTAGTTTAGTTAGAGCCCAGGTAATAAGTGAAATCTGAATCTGACCTATGCCTGGATAAACATCATTCTCATAGATAAACATCAAAAATAAGTATCTTCATATTTTTACACAGCAAATTTTTAAAATAAAAATAAAGCAAATGTCTTGACAGTGTCCTTTTAAACAACCTTCAAAACTGAAAGCACCATTTCTGAAAGTCTATTTAAATTCCTGTAAGCATCTAAATGATCCAAGGGAGAGAAGGCAGAGAGACAGATAACAAAAATCAATACAGGCTTTTAGTAAAGGACAGTGGCAAAGGAGAAAGAACATAAATAATTATAAGAACAGAAAATTTCTGTAGCTCTAGTAATATTTCAGTCCCTTTCATCTGGTTTAACCTGCTGTTCAGCTTCCCTTAATTTAGACAGAGGGGTGTTAGACCTCTTTCCTGCCAAGGAATGGAAAAAAGCAGGCTGCTTTCTACTGTGTGCTTTTTTAAAAGCTGAGAATAACTACATTAAAACACTTCCTGGCCTTTTCAGGTTTTGAACAGAGGCTTATTGGGAGTGTCCATGACTGTTTTGCACGTGCAGGCCAGCTGTGCTAAAAACTACTGTGTATGCAGAGCAATGCATTCACCTTGTAAGGGCAAAAAAACCACTAGTGCCTCCCTGACACCCTTCAGGCTGTCAGTAACTGCAACAGCCCAACATGTCCAGGATTCTCTGGGTATTGAACTCAGAGCTTATGATGAAGGAGGCTTGTAGCATTGCACCAGTATCAATTGAATAGAATGAATACGCTTTATAATGCAGTTTCACAGCTACAGAATTGTTTTAAATATTAATAATTCAGGATTCACAGGGATACCAACAAAAATGATAAGAAGTAGAATTGTATGTGCATTGAATAGGGTTGGCAAAGAAATCAGGAGAGCTTGTGTACTTATTAGCTCAGCTCTGCAGGGAATATGAAGCATAAAAGGTGATGCTGGAAAGTACCAGACCAGCTCAGCTGACACACTGGTCTCCTCACAAGGGCTTTTCCTGGTAGCATGTGCTCAAATGCTTTGTTCAGCCAGGTTTTTATGTAATGGACTTCAGCCCTACCATACCCATTTGGTTAATTTTTCTTTTTTTTTTCCCTTCTTTTTTTTTAACATGAATCCAATACATACAGCTATGAATCCTAGCTTAAATGTTATTACCATTCTGCATCACTGTATTGACAGAGACCAAGCAGGACTAGAAAGGTGAAGAAAGGACAGACATCTTGATTTCTGAAAGCCCCTGCAAATGAACCTCTGCACCATTGGCTTCTGGAGCTGTAGGCTGCTGAAGTCCAACTGAGCCCTGGCAGTGCCCAAGAACAAGACTGTAAATTGGGCCACTTCAGCTTCCTCCTCAACTTAGTATCAGTGGAGATGGTCTTAATTTTGGTGCTGCCAGTGAAACAGACCTCCAGACTGCCCAGGCTACTACAGAGTAGAGAGATGTGGTGTCATGGAGCTCCCCACAGAGCAGTCCTCTACACTGGGGTGGGACAAGACCATGGGTAGCCTGTGCCGAGTCACACAGCCTGCCTAAATCCGCCTCCTGGCTTGAGATCGATTTCTCTTACTTCTTCTCTTGCCCTGTTGTATCAATAGCCCAGCAGTTGCCTCCTGCTCTACCTAACTAGGCTGTGCAGGGGTACAGCTGCTTCACTATTGTGGCTGCAGAGCTTTGGGTCCACCTCTGGAACTTGTTCTTGTTCTGCAAGCTAGTCCTGCCCCAGCGGACCAGGACTTCCTATAAGCATTGCCTCTGGGCGCTGGGCTGGGCTAGTTTCCACTTACGCTTGAAACTGGATGTGTTTTCTCCAAGAATCAATTGTTTAAAAAACAGTCTAAAACGACGTGGGGGAGAGGGGGAAGAAGCAGGGCAGAGCGGGAGGGGTGGCGCTCCAGGGATTTTGTCTATATGTGCAAAGAAGAAAAGCCTTTTGCTCCATCCTGTAATGAAACGTCTGGCTTCCAGAGGTGTCAAGAGTATCGTAATCTCATTGCAGTTGCAACGTGGGTTTCTCCAAAGACGGTTAATAGGATCAATTAATGCTTTTCAACCAGCACCAGCTGGAAAAATCTTGCCTTACAGCAGCTTGCCTGAATGATGTCAGGCTCCCTGCATGTTTGTGCCCAGAGGGCAGGAAAGGGAGGGCAAAGGCACCGCGGGGATACAAAGCACCACTGCTGCCCAAATTGCCCCAAACACTAAACAGCCCTTCTGCTCACTATCAGTTAGACAAACAGGAAAAGAAACAATTGAATCAGGGCGCAGCTGCTTAGTGGGCTGATGGAGCTGCCCTCAGCACTGCTCATGGCCACGGCTGCGTGTAGTGAGACTTCCCTGCGTTTCTGATATGGGTCCTGGCAGCAAGGTCCTGCTGGCTTGTTTCTCCTTCCCACGCTGCTCTGGGTGCTGTGTCCTCCTGTAAGCACCAGGTAAGTTTCAGCAGGGACTCTCTTTCGGCATGTGCCAGACTTAGCAGTGCTTTTCTTATCACTGTTACTGAGTTACTTTAACTAACTGTTCAGAGATTCACAGTCCACTGGGTTCATCTCACTCCCTAAGACTTCTCTTGCCTCCAGCTGGAGGGGCAGCAGGCTACCAATCTCCAGGCATTTTTGCTTTGGGGAGCCCAGCAGAAGGCTCAGGTGGCAGGCAGCAGCATGACTGTGTGGTGGCACAGAGGGAGTCAGTTCTGGGTCCTGACTGGAAGACGTGACAGTCCCCCTTTGGGTTTTAGCCATGTCTGCTGCATGGACTCTGCGACAGAAGGGCTGGGCAGTGCTGTGGTGGGCAGTATGCTAAGTGCAGGCTGATACGAGGTTGACTGGGGGATCTCTAGAAGGATTTAGCAGGTTATTGCAGTTTGATGCTAACATGGAGATGCTTTGTAGGTTTGCAGCGAGAAGGCATACCTAAATGTAATTACAGCATTTAGAGACAAATAACAAATTTTGAACTGCTCTTTTCAGTTTGGAAAGCCTGTGTCCTGGTTTAGGACAAT
>VYZS01055508.1:0-18154 GCA_013400695.1 Neodrepanis coruscans
ATCGTCCAAAACCAGGACAATTCACACAAGGCATATTCCAGCGTTACAGTTCTGAGAAGACAGCTTGTGATATATTAGGATAATTTTAATGGTGCCAATTTCTGGCTTTACAAAAGAACTTTTCAGTGTAATGCACTGACAGACTCAATGGCTGTTAAGATGTTGATGCTTCTTGAGAAAGTACTTGTGCACTACACAGTAGAACTGAAGTGCCTTGAAAGGAGAAAATGAGCAGTGTTTATCTAAATATTTATTCATTTTTTACACATATGTGTGTATATAAGCAAAAATACTTGTTACATGTTGCTAACCAGAATAAGATCCTTGATTTATAAAGTACTTTATAGTCAGTGTTGTTTACATGTTTAAGAAAGCAAGACAGCATGATCTGTGAGATAAATTGTTTCTTATGCTGACAGTGAATAGTTTTATATCTGAACAAGCTGATATTTCTTCATATGTCATTTTATTTTTCTAGCTAAACAGACATAACTTATAAATTATCTTTGTATAGACTGTAGGTTTCAATGATGAGTGTAGCTCTTAGTACTGTGCAGGCTGTGCAGGAGAAAGAGAAATGTTGTTGCCTTGCCTGGGCTTCTAAAGTAACCCTTTGAAATTCAATAGCTAAATTTGTTTGTACAGAAGTTAATGAGCCTCAGTGGCTTCAAGCTTCAAATGCGTATTTGTGTATTTTATTCACCTGTAAATATTTGTATTTCCTGAAAAAATTGTCATAATCAATTGAATTGAATTGAATCCTGAATTTACACAAAGTCAAATCTTTTACCTTCCTCAGATAACAAGATTCATAAAAAAATGGCAATGGATCATTGGATTGTGGAATTCTGAAGTATAGACAGGGAAGAAGGAAAAGGAAGCAGCACATACATTGCAAGTGTTCATATTTCCATATTCTTCTTGGAACATTTGAACTGGGTCCACAGGGTCTTAGTTTGGTTACAAGCTTTCCTCTATGATAAAGCAGCTGCTGGGTGGGATGTGAGCCTGGAAATACAGTAACTCCATTCTGGCGATGTCACACTTGAGCAAAAAGCCCTGCCAAAGCCTGACTCACCCTGCCTAACAGAGGCAGCTGGACTAGGTCTCCACCTCCTGCACAGGTAATACAAAATGCCCACGGACAATGAGGGACTGTCTAACTCTGGTAGGTTAAAAACAGCGTTACTGTACAACAATCTTGAAAAGAACAACACCTGTAGGAGCCTTGTCCACAGAACTGTGATTTCTAGCCTGGAACTGCTAGAAATACCCTTCCCCCCATACACCCCAATAGCCTAAGTTCTTAGGGGCTTCTGTATCTTTTGTATTTTTAACACATTTCAAAAGTACAATATATTTCTATGCAAGTTGTCTTCTACCAAAACACAATATTCATTACGCTGTGAAAAAAAGCAAAAACTGTTTTCTCTTTCTTGACAAGCCACAGTCAATCCTGCCAATCTTGGCAAGTTTGAGTAAAATGGAAGGAGTACTGCAATTTTAAAAGATTTTTTTAATTATTATTATTTTTCTTACAACTCTTAAATATTGAGATCTTTTCACAGAGACTTTTTCAGCACTTCATCAAGAATTTTGTTAGAAATGTTGTCACAGTGAGCCAATGGGAAGGTTAGTCAGCAAGTCTGTCAAATCTAATATATTTATACATCCCCTCTACATTCATTCTCTTAAAATTCTACCACTGCCTATAATTCAGTATCCTATCCTCCAAAAATACATTAATCAAGCACTGATATGTAATACAGAACATTATAACTTCCAGCAAGAAGACATACTAAAACCCATACTGACTGTTTAGCTCTCTTAATAAGAGAGGATGGGGAACGCCACAGTTAATAAACAATAAATAGAGAGGTATGATATTCTGATATTGAAGCAAGAACAGAAAGGATGACAGAATTTCTTGTTGTATGAATTCCTGAGAGATTTTTTTTGCTTATCAGCACAGACAATAGATAAGGGAACAGCAATTGGAAACAGAAACGGGAACCAGTTACGCATCTTTGACTCACTCAATACAATCACTTCTGCAAAACCTATTTGCGTAAGTCAGATGAAAGGTGAATGAAAATATCACTATAGATGTGACAACAAATGAAACATAAGTTGAGACGAAGGGATTAAGAAAGCAAATTTTAAAAGGAAACACGTACATGGCAAAGACCATGAGCAACTGCAAGTGGTTTGCACACAGGTGGTCTGCTCTCCAGCATGAACCCAGGAGTGCTGAATGGGGTTAAACAGCAGAATCACTTCAAAAATCACACTCCCAAACCAAACTAAAATGTTAATAATAGACATACCCACAGAAGAGCAAAAGCATCTCTCTAGTTCTTCTTATATGGAACAGAATTAATTCAGACCCCTACTTTACTGATACATTTCAATATTTGAAGCAGCACTCAGAAAAGGTTATGAAAAACAGTAATAGGCATCTACTGACTGCACTTAGTCTAGTACTAAGAATGTATAGCTGTAGCAAACTTTTCCACTTGTTATTTCTGATTGTTACAGGAAACTTTCACAAAGAGAACTTTGGAAAAGAATATGGCAACAACTGCCATTATAGAGATGAAGTTCTGACTTGTTTAGCCAGCAAAGTCTAAACAAGAGCAATTAGTCACCAATTCATGGGCAGCTGGAAAGCAAAAGTATAAACCTTTTAGAAGTCAATGAAAAGTATTTATCCAAATAGCAAATCTAACTGCTGCCATAATCTATGGGTGATTTCCCATTCTTCTGGCACCTTGTATAGACTACACATCAGTCAATGATTCTCTATCCAGTGCAGTGCCAACTTTTGCTTCAGGGAAGTCAAAGGCTTTATTATCTTAATCCAATGCAAATCTTTAAAGAAAACAGGTTTGGCTAACCAAAAAAATACTGAATTTGTCCTGTAGATACAATTTTAAAAGAATGAATAATTTTGCAGAAAGAAAAATGCTTTTGAGCAATCTGAGCATATTCCTTGGGAATATGTGGCACAAACAAACAGCTTTGTGAGCTGAAAACAAACTTGAAAGGGCCTTTGGAAAGCATACAACTATCAGAATATTTTTTTAATAGTCTGCTAAACTAGTGCAACTGTGATAAGCACCAGATTGTTCATGACCTTCAGTCTCTTTATGAAAAGCTACAGAATTTATTACGTTTCTAATAAAAATAGTAAAATCTATATGTAATGAACAAATTTCCCTGTGTTCTATTACTTACATTATCTTTAGACTGTTCATTTTCTCAGCCTTTAATAAACACATCTCTTTACAATAGTGGTCAAAGTTGTAGCCAAAGTAATGCAGTTATAATCTTACAGTGGCTATTTCTAATTATACTGTGACCTATAAAAAGTTAGCTGAGTAACGTTTCAGAGAATAGAGATGATCAAGCATTAAGTTTTACCTCGACACACACAAAAAACCTATAATCTCCATATCAAAACATGGGACCAAAAGCTTTACATATGACAAACATTTTTTCTACCTTCAGAAATGGAAGGTTTTAATTGTTTAAGCCTAAGACTGTGATTGCAGAAACTTTACAGTATTTAGAACAAGGAGTAAAAAGACCAAAGAACCTTTTCTCAATATTCAGAAATCAATGTACACAGGGGGAAAAAAATCTGTCATCATTGCAAGTTAGAACTACAGTGCACAGGAAATGCAATGTATTATTTCAGACAAAACACATTTAGGTCATGCAATATTTATAAAGAACTTGAAAACTAACTGAACAGGAAAAAAGATGCTTTTATTGATAAAAAATTTGCAAACTGGTAATTTATTTCTTTAGACTTTCTTAGCTTTTTGTGAAATACTTCAGTTTAATGGTGCCTTACCTCATTTGTACTGGAAGGAGAGTTTTCGGATATCAGTTTTGCAAAAAAAAAGAATGTCCCATTTCCTTTCTCAGCTAAAGGAGTTACATGCAGCCAGCAATTCAAAAATTACACGTCTGTTTAAAAGACAGACAAGTAAGCCATAAATGATCTGTAACCAAATCTATCTTCAGTGCAGAGTCAACAGCTTTTGTTTTACATGAAATGTAGCGAATAGCCTGCTGCCTCTACCTGTGTTACCGTGCAGATCAAGTTTAGGCCTGTCTGCTCTTCCCCTACAAGTTCCAAGCTACAGTAGTGATTTCTCAACATTCAATCTGCTGTATGGCAGCTCACTGAAATTTCAGCTGACACTTGTAGACTTGCAATTAGCAAGGTTATTTTAAGCACTGACCTAAGTTCCAGCAGAATGTTTACGGCATTATGACAGGAAGGAATCTAGTATCATATCAGTCACTTGGTAGCCCTGTAAAGCTGATCTTGGAGACAAGCCCCTCTAATTCACAGCATAAAAGTAAATATCTGACCTCCGATTTACTTTGATTTTTGTTCTTAAGCCTTGAATAGAATGGAAATATCTACTTGGCTAATATTAGGAAGCTTAGAACTTATTTTAGGACCTGGTAGATCATATGCTTGGAACAAATTTATTAATAGGAAATTATGACTTCCCTAATGGGGAGATTCATTGCTTAGAAAACAGAGACCATTACTTTTGTAATGTTCACTTTTGTAACAATTAACTGTTATATTCTGAATGGGAAGAGAAAATCACTTACATAGTTCTTGAACTTATTATAGCTGCATTCTATAACAATACCTTTTAGTTTCTCCTTGGTTATCTTGAAAAGGGCTCCCTCTTCTATGTAAGCCTTTGGTAACCCTCGTTTGCTCTGGATTCCTTCGGAATTCTCTGGCTGTCTAACTATTTCTAAGTCATGTCAAAAGGCTCAGTCATACCTCCACACCCTCATTTGCTGTTCATTCTCATTCCTCCCCGCCTTTTTTTTTTTCTCTTTTATTCATGGATCAGATTTCTTGTTCCCACCCATTCTCATACTTCTAATAGTGGCGGAACTAACCTCACATATGGAACTATGACAAACAGCTCCTCTGACTGCCTCAGTTTAGAGCTATAACGGTCAACCAGTTCCTCCAATATGTGAACACATCGAAGAGAAGCTTTTTGGAAAGCTCCACAATCAGAAATGAGAGATATTTGTTAAAAGGAGAGTACATGAAGGCGGATAAAAAAACAAGCCACAAAACCAACCAAAAAACAAAACCTAATAAAAGTTGTTGTTTTTTTCAAATTATTTAGTAACTTCTACATATCACAAATCACAATGAAATTTCTCCCTTGATACCATAGCAAAATTCACCTGAGGCAAAATGTACTTTCACGATGGTGAAAACAACATAAACTTCTGTTGTCTCATTTTAAAATATTACGTTTCCCAAGTGATGCACAAACTTCAGGTAGTATTCAAAACAATTAGCAACAAGCAGAGTGTTAGAGGCATCGCAAAATTTAAAATACAATATAGGCAGCAGTCAAAGTCTTCAATTATATCACAAGAGCAAGAGCTGGAGTTTTTGAGTGAACTGACTATTTTGTGATGGTCAACACTCAAAAGGATACTGTAGTCACCACAAATAGCACAGTACCTGGGTGCATACAAACAGCTGAACTCTGAACATAAGGACAGAAACATTACTACCGTGGATATACGATTAGTTTTTTCAGAATACTTTTGTAACAGAAGATTTTGTATGAAATATCATGACCTAACTATTTGTGAACATCATGAAAGGATTGGCTTTATAATGCAGCATAACCTCAGCCATGAAAAACTCAAAAGAGTTTAAGAGACAAGATTTATTTTTTTTTGCTCGGATGTTCTCTTTTTATGAAGATAGGAATCACAAAATCTGCATTTAAATAAATATCTTTTCCATTTTAGATCCATTCCTGAACATATAAATAGGTTGACCTCTTTAGGAGGAAGGAGAAGTCTGAAAATAATGAGGGTAACAGTATTGGATTGGAAAATGGCACGAAAAACACCAGAAAGGCAAATGGTTTTTTTTCCCAGTGCTTAATACAAAAGCAGATTAGGACTACTGATTTCAGAGTAGAGGGGAGAAAAACTTCACTGTAACAGCATTTCCAGGATTGGCAACAGTTGCTTGTTCTTTGCTCAAAGATTATATCCTACACTGCATTACTTGGTTTTACTCAGGTCATCTCAAACAGTGGTATATAAAGACCTCCAGCTAAATTTAAAAAAAAAAAAAATTACTTGGAAATATTTCAGTTGCAAGTTTTTTCAGTTCCAGTTTCAAATAATTCTGCTTCTAGAAATAGTATATCTTTCCTAGGAAAAAATATCAGTTTTCATTGACTGCTAGTACTTAAACAGGTAGCTATGTAGACTTATATCCTTTTTGCAGTATGAAATAGACCTTCTGCGTTGAATTAAAACCTTTATTTTATTATATGTAACATTGGGAAGATACATTGAAATGCTATGATTCTGCAAGGGTTTCCTCTGTTTTGGGGCTTAACTTCTAAAATACTGAGAAAGAATAACTGAGGACCTTTGGCTCAGTTCTGTCTTTGAAACTTGATTCATACCTGCCTAACAGCAGGAAATCCATTTCCTGTTGAATATCAGGCAACTCCAAGAAACACATCTTAGAATGCTGGTAGCATTACTAGCTAGTGTTTTACTTGCTGATAGCACTCCCTGTTCCAGGAGGAAGCAGTAGATGAGTCAGGTTGGGCGAGAAAGGTGTGCAGTCTACTGATGAGTTAGAAATGGACTATCATCTTAATTAGGAAAACTATAATGATATTAAATAAAACCATGGTGAAAGAAATATAAGCAGAATAATATAAATGAGCTGACTTTAATAATCAAACACTACATAGTAGAACAATTCAGCAGAGCTGGAAGCTTTCACAATAAGTGTTTTAAAAGATCTTTATTGCTAGCTCTGCACAATGGGGCACATTTTCAGCAAATTATGCTGGAGATGTGAAAAAGAGGAGGCCATAAGGAGAATAATTCAGGTTGGAATTATTGAACATGTTTTCCCTGAAATACAAATACTTTTGGAAGCGTTGGATAAAATACAAAAATTCAATTAAGTGACATCCACGACCAATTTCATCATTTGTGTTGGCTTACACCTTCTAAATAGAATTAGGGAGGGGGAGGGTTATTTGTTAATAATGAGAGGGTTGCCAGTTTTTTAAGGAAAAAATCAAGAGAAATAAGATATGAAAGGCTTCTAATTTCAAACTTGTAATATCACTGTAACTTCTTCCAATTACATACTTCTGTTTGAGGTTTAAATCCTATGTTTTTCCCTTGAGCTGATCTTTATCAACCAGACACCCTATATAATTTGTCTCAAGATTTTGTGTATTACAAACTAAAAATGTAGCCCTTATTTGCAACCAACCTGATCTTTTTTTTTTTTTTTCTTTTATGGAAAGCAGACCTGTATGAGTTAAGCTAGTTTCAGGTTCTCCAGGTAAAGAAATCTTCACTGGAAAAAATATCTTTTCATTTAAATCAAAATTCTGCAAAAAGATTTTGACTGGAAAAGCTTCTAAAAATCAGAATAGGTTTTGTCTCCATGATATCCAGTTTGTATAAGTGGCTCAAATATGCATGATTAAAAAAATTCACACAAGTGTAGCTATGTGTGGAGTACATCAACGACTTACACACAATAATTCAAGGTGGGTATCAAGACAAGTGTTGGATACATGACTTTTTTTCCTACAATTTTCTAAGATAAAATTTAATTTGTGGATTTGAAAATATCAGAACAGGAGGGTTTTATTCTCTTGCAGGTAACAGAACCAAGTCTAAATACAGGCATTGGAATGTTCAAACTTAATGAAGATTCAATTCACTGATAATTTCATTACTTCTCCTAAATTTTTCCCTAAGTACCCCACTAAGTCATTATAACCAAAAAAAAAAGGAAACCAATTCAGTTAGAAACAACAAATAGATTGAAGTCAAAGCAGATGAATTTTAACACATCAGTCTGTATATCTCGATAATTTAATTAAAAAATAAAATTTAACAACAAATCCGTCCCAAGTGCAGGTCCAACTGCCTGTATTTCCATTTATTTAATATCTTCAGAAAAATTACAAGAAGAAATGCACCTATGTGAGGCAAAGAGAAGTAATAGACATTAACCTCTCCTTTTGGTAAAGTAAATATCAGTAAATACTGCCTTCGGCATTTTCATTACTATCATTTAAACTGAGTATCACTAAGAATCATTTTTTTCACTGTCTGTTCTGTACCTCTGTGTCACAACCTATCTCCAATTTGCACACAGCAGAGACTGAAGGTTTAATCTGTTCCTTCCTACATTTTCAAATTCTTTCTTTCAGAAAATAAGGAATTAAATTCAGCTGCTTGGAGTGCACACATGTTGGCTCTCTAGTGATTCTAGGAAACAACTGTACTGAATACAAGTGAAGCTACAGATTTCACTGACACTGTTCAAGCTCATAAAAAATGCTCACTTCATTGTCATTGCAAATTATAAATTGACATATTTAGAGATATAAATTGTAATTCAAAGACTAAGTGGAGTCAGACTTCTCTGTTATAACATTTCATCATCCTTCTGAAAACTCAAAACCTGAGTGCGGTTACTGCAGAGAAAAAGTTTTTTAAAATTTCCTTTTTAGAATTTCATAGAAAATAAATAGCTAGACAAATGACAGTTTTAGCTTTTGCTCTGAAGGATTTAACAATGCAGAATTCTAAACATGGTCTTTCCTAGAAAATGAACTGCTGGGTAAAACCAATTTTCCTTCTCCTCTTCCAAATGACTGAATGTCACATTCTAGATATTTCTAGGCAATGAGATTACATTTTTTTTAAGGAAACAGCTGTTACATCCAATATTCATGACCTGTAAGTTTTCCATATATAGTTATTCAGCTGTTCTTCTAGTTCATCTGAGTTGCAGTGAAATGAAACTGTGCAAAAGACCAAACAGTTTTACTCCATAGTTAAATGAATGCACATATTGTTCCAAAGCAACAGAAAGAAAACAGAGCTTACAAAAATCTTGGGTTATCACTGCTTCAATGGACTGCAAACCCCTTATTCATCCCACCCACAAAATCAGTACAGTATTTTGCCGCATAGTTCACATTGCTTCTTACTAGCATTTGATGTGCACAGCTGTATATGAGATGTGTGAATAATTCTTATAGAATTTCATAAAAGGAAAGAAAACAAAGGAAAGCACACGCAGTTTTTAACAAAGCACAGATACTTTTGAAGATACTTGCCAGCTTTCATAATCAGCTGCTTCAAATTCAGCCTATTTTTCACTGGTTTCTTTTTGGTTTGTTTTTTTTCCAGTGAAGGAGAGGATGAGTACATTTGGATAAAAGGAGTTTACCATGTTCCTATTTAGAAACATATTTAGATGGCCATAAACTTATCAAACTTAAAATCCTTTAGTCTACTTAATGCATAAAGGCATTTTTCATGCCTAAATTTTAGCATGCTGGATATATTACATTTCCAGGATGTTGTTACATTATGTCTGCATCTCTTTCAGAAAACTTGTTTTGTAGTAACACTTATTGCAAAATATGAGAGCTCGTTTTGATTTAAACAAATGGTGAAGTGAAGCAAAAGAGCAAAAAAAAACCCCATGCTGTTAAAACAGAGAGCTTGCCTTAGGCACTGCCTGAGAGGGTGAGAGGGTAATAACAGCAGTGGTCTCATGGGTTGGTTGAACTGCGATAATTTGCTCTTACCACTGATTTTGCTACCAGGTTATTTTGGACATCAGTACAAACCACATTTTGTCTCTATGATCTGTATTGTGTCAAGTATACAGTGGGCTCATACTAACTAGCATTGTGTAAACAACTTTAAAAGAGTATACAAAACCACCTGAAATATTAATTTGTCCAGCGACCCATGCAAATCTGAAGAAACTTTAATTTTGTATCCAAGCAGAAATGTCTGAGGTTATAGGTATCTACATCTTCAAGGACACACTTAAGTTAAACACTATCTCCTGTTAGCAGTATTGCCAAAGTGATATTTTTCTCATACAGAGCACTGTAGAAATTGAGCGTTTCAAAGGAGCAAGAGTATAAATATTTATAAATATATGTACATAAATGCACACAAATTTCTCTAAGGGCTCTATATCAGCTTTAGCATTACAAGGTCAAGCATTTTATTTTGTAAGTCTTATTACGCTAAATTTGACACATTAGTAACGATAATTTTTTTCGGATGCATATTTAAAAAACTTCGGAAATTACTATTCATGCTCCATAGTCCTATGCGTGTGATTTCCACCCCCACCCCCCCCTCCCCCAGCAGCAAGGACAGCAGCTGGGCAGCTCCTCCAGCTCCTGGAGCACTAGATGGTGCTGCAACACAGCCACAACCGAGCCTGCTGGTTCTGAAATACACTGGATCTCAAATGTATCACTGCTCTTCTTAATTTTGAAGTTACTCAGCCTTGTTACTGAAGACTATTGCCCAAGAGCCTCTGGGTTTCCGTGTTTTGTTTGGGTCTTTTCCCTTTGTTTTAACATAAATTGTAGCTTTCTAGCACACTATGTTTTGTGTGGTTTTCTCACAGATGAAATGAGGAACAAAAAGAAAATTGATATACATAATAAATGCAATTAATTACACACAAAGCCAGATTTTTGAAGCTCATCACGTACCTCCTTTATCTTCTTATACAGTAAAAGAGGAAGATAAATTACAAAGATTTTCCTACAATATTACCTGATATGAAATTTGTACATTTTGAAAGCAGGGAGATGGTGAAGTGACTGTCCCCGAAAGTGTTTAAAAAGAGATTGGATGAGGCACTTAGTGCCGTGGTTTAGTTGATGAGATGGTGTTAGGTAGTAGGTTGGACTTGATGGTCTCGAAGGTCTTTTGCAATCTAGTTAATTCTGTGATTCTGTAGTTTCTCTAATAGAAATACAGTGCAATAAATATAAAAATAACAAAACAAGGTACAACATTATATGTATGTTTTTTGCATGTTAAAAAATAACTCAAAAGTGTTCTTAAACTCCACATTTCAGTAGTTCCATAGAGTTCAATGGCTTCCCAGAAGCATAAAGTTGCCATTGTGGATGCTTGCAAAACTATATTATTCCCTGGCTTTCTTTATACTACTAAATGCAGAGACTTTGATTTTGTGGGGAGGTGGTTTTTCTGGGGGTAGGGGAAGATTATTTGGATTTGGTTACTTTGGGTTTTTTGTTTGTTTTGTTTTGTTGGGGGGGGGGGGGGGGTTTTGGGGCGTTTTTTTNTGTATTTCACAGAGTGTTAAGTAGTCCCAGCCCTAACATTTGTTTTGGGCGCTTTTGTTTGGTTGGGAGGGAGGAGTTTGTCAATTGTTGGTTGGTTGGTGGGATTTTTGCTCATTTTGCCCTGGTAAGTAGACTTCCATGCACTGGTTAATTTCCCAATTGCAACTGACAGCAACAGAGAAATGTCCACTTGCCTGGAACAGTTGGATGAAGTGAAGCCTTCAAAGGAGACTCAAAGCATTTAATAATTGCAGTTTAATGGAGAATTCTTGGAAATTCTTGTAGATGTCTAATTTATAGTTCCTTCTCAGTTGCAATATTTCACTACCAGAATTAAATCACCTTCTTTCTATAAATGCTAATAGCTGTATTTCTTATTCAAAGCCAAATTATTCAAACATCAAGGCAACAAAACCATTATCTATTCAGTTATAACGACTGAATCTTCATCTTTAATAAGGGAACAAATGAGACTAAGAATAAAACCTCCAATAAAATCAGCAAGATCAGATTCTAGTAAGGTGGGACTGTGTGGCAACACAAAGCCAACTGCTGACTAGATAGCTTACTGCAGAAACATACCACAACCACACTCAAAACTCTGACACAGAAGCAAGTCCTACACTCTAATAACCTATGCATTCAAAGACCTGAAATTGAATCTTCTCTTTACTGTTCTATATTCACAGAAATCGTACAAAGATAGACTTCTAAAAAAATGCACTAGAATGAAGTAAGGTCCATGTGTAGAGACAAGCACTGTCTTCTACTTCACTCCTCCATTTTTAATTCAGTAAGTATTCTTAAAAATGTGTTCTGGCAGTCTTCTGCTCTCTCCACAGAACATGGCATTGATCCAAGCTAAGAAAGAAAGCATGGCTTTTTGAAGTAGCAATTCAGTATGGCAGCAGATGACTCGGCAATGTGCTTGAGTGAAAGACAAAAAGGAAGAAGAAAATGAAAAAGGACAGGAATCAGATGGGAGTTTTGAAAGACAAAAACTGTGAAAGAGAGAAACCAAAAATAGCTGAAAGGAAAATAAAACAGAGGAAGGAGGCTGGTAAATAAAGCTAGCAACCAAAAAGCTAGAAACTGACTCGCAACCTAACAAATAAAACTCACAAGCCAATCTGCACTGACATATGTATTCCTTTGAATAGAGGAAAATGTCTTTTTCAGCAGTAAGATACCTATATAACATGGGGTTTTCCTTTATAATTTTTTAAGCAACTTCTACAGCACATCTACAGATGTGGCCCTGTTATTCTGATTTCTTGTCTCCTATATACGATAAAACAGTGCAAAGAAAATTAATCTAATAATTAAGAACTAGTCAAAATTCACAAATCATTCCCAAGTACTGTAACTACAAAACTAAGCACGGTAGTTTAAATTGCAGTGGAGATCACCATAAAGTCTTTGCCACTCAAATGCTTACTTTGATTTATTGCCTTGAAATCCTGGATTTAATGAAAAGGTTTCTAGTATTTTTGCTTCTTAATAACATATCCCAAAATAACTGCGGAAGAGCAAGTAAGAATATTCAGTTTAGTATCTCAGCCTGATTTTAGAGTATAGTTGGCTAACGATTTTGCAGACTACCAGTTGATCATCTTGTCTGATAGCTGCTAAAAAGTGCTGAGATATAGAAACAGATGTCCACCATATCTTTCATACAAGCTGATTGTGTGGTGCATGAACCACTTTGCTCATCATTAAAAATTCAGCATTTTCTTTATCCTGTGGTGTCATTTGGATACTTAACTGTATCCAAAAGTACAGATACTTTGCGTCATTTAAAATATAACATAACATCTTCTTCCCAAAGGACAGTAACAGTACTCTCTCATGTCAGGCATTGTTATTCTGTCAGCATACTAAATAAACATAGAGGCACAGTGTTATTGAGCCCCTGAGTGAAGCACAAGGTGAACTGCAAATGCAGAGATCTTACACTCAAACACATTATTGATGTGCTGCAGTGAATTGTAATATAGTTGTTCTAATATTTTAGGGCAGGTAATTCAGAACAATCTTTGAAAAAAAATGAACAGAAATGCATTAAGAATATGCAAATACTGAGGTAGTAGTGCCACTGTATTTCTTCTACAGTTCTACAAACAAGATATATACACAAAAATATATTTATGCATATATATGCCTATGTATGTATGCCAGTTATTAAAAATAACATATTTCATAATGTCAGATCACAATCACACTGGAAGTGCACATATAAAATCATCTATTTCCTATGCGTTAGAAGGTAAGTTATAATTAAATCTACAGAACCTATTCTGCAGAAACATTACTTGCTTTCTTGTCTGTGGAACATCTGTATTGTTTGTGATCAGAAGCAAATGTATTAATCTCAACACAAAGAGATGACTGGCCAAACCAAAAATAAAATTGTATATTGAAGCTTACTTCAAGTCCCTTATGAAGTATGGAACCACAGCTAGGGGCAGGTATGGCTCCAGGGCCAACTGAGAAGAATAAAAGCAATATAGTTCAGATATTTTTGAGATGCATTTCCTCAGATAATACAGATTATGAAAAGTATGTACACTGCTCAATGGGTAAGGAAAATTGTAATATACTACTACATTCAGGTTTTTTTATATTTTATGAAAACTTATAAATGGTCTGTCAGATTTTTTGAGTGCTAAAATTGCTGTAGTAGTAGTGCTGTAATGTACTGCTGCTTTATGCCTTTTAAATTACATATGTTCTCCAAAAAGAAATGGAAAAATTTTAAAAAAAAAAGAAGTGCTCCATCTTTTGAAATGCAAGGCATAGAATCATAACTGACCACATAAAAACTACTGTCTTTCTCCAGAGAATCATTTACAGGGAGAAATAGGAGAGAGCATTCATAAAGCTTTAACAGCTGGAACTGGCAGGTATTAGTTCTTCTTTTCCTCCCTGCTTCTGCACAGTCCATTGTAAATGGACTGTTCAAAGAGAAAATTTGTTTATGTCTCTAATTCTGCACAACTTCACTAGAGACATGCAACACATTAAAATCAAGTCAAATTTTTTGGATGTATGTATGTAACTCTGCTAATGCCTCTAATGCCTCTTTACACACAACTCAAAAGACAATCCCAATCCATGAAAGAAAGAATCTCATGTATTTACAACTTTTCTGAAGAAGATGTTACCACTACACTTGCAATGTCAGTCAGACACTAGCCTGAACCCAGGCTCGTGCCCAGATTTGCCACTCAGCTGTATTAGTTAGATTCAAACAACAAGGCCAAGCTACAGAGCAATCCTTAAGAAAAGGGTCCAGTATGGTCCCCAGACTGCACTAAACAGACATAGTAAGTTCACTCAAGGCCACATGAATTTCACCTCAATCCTCCAGAAGGACTGAGACAGACCTCAGTCACGGGGTGGGTACTACACATAGAGAAACAATTCAACTAAAAGTATAAATGCAGCTACCCAGACATGCTGCCTTCTCCATAGGAAAATGCACAGTACCCTTTTGCTTTACTGATTTACAAAGGAATCACATAAATTCACAGCAGGCTTTTTAGCAGTTACCTATATAGAAGAGGATATCCAAATATCCTTGGATATTTTAAGTATCCAAGGATACTTAAAAATCACAGATTTGTGGAACCGGTTCTTACTAAGATGCAATTTTGTTATGTTATTGAAATATTCATGTTGTATTTTTGTCATTCAGACAACAAACATCCTATAACCTGAAATTTTTTCTGTCACCTTTCCCATAATAAAAGCCCATCAGGGAATTTTAAACATAATGGAACAAACTAAAAAATTCCTTATATTTTGTGCAATTTTTTGTCACTGCTCCCTTATGCATACTACAGTTTTTAGATATCTATTATAAGGGACAAATAATTATAAATTTAAAAAGCAACAAACCCAGCCAGTATAATTATTAATAAGAAATATGTCCACAAAGATTATTGAAACATGCAAAGCAAGAAAACATCTATACACCTAAAAGTTCAGAATACAGATAAGAACTATATGACTGTTATAAAACATAATAATATCCCCCCTTCTAAACATATAGACTCAAACAAATCCTCAAGAAAAAAATCACCAGAAGAATTTATGTGCTTTTGGGTGCATGTGTTTGTTTACACATACACATATATTTACAAAGAGTTATAGGTATAAAAATTCTTTCAACAAAGTCACAGCTACTATAACAAAAAATGCCATTAGCAACCTTACTTTTGAATAAAAATAATTATATGATGTCAACAACCTCTAATTTTAAAAGTCGACAATACTAAATCTTATTTATACCATTAAAATAATATTAATTTAGGGTTTTCCAGAAAATCTGGACAGTGTGTTCTATAATTAGCACATACAATAAGCAACAAAATATACTCTCTCAGCAAGTGTTTTGATGAATGAATTTGCACAATGACTTAACACACAACATCTTTTTCATCATAATGAAAAGTATTTATATCATTACATCATTATACGCAGTAAACATTTATGTTTGAGTCAGATTAGGATATAAAATAGAGGAGATAGTAATAAGTAACATCTGTGCTGAAATCTTATAGTTACTTTAATATATCTCCAGAGACCACTGGTAGAATATATTAGCTCATTTTCTAAAGCCTGTATTAATATATTTTAATGTAGGACCAATATGGAGTGAGATGAGGAAGAAATAATAATTATATTTTGTCAAAGTGCACTTCCATATATTCATGTATTGCTGAGATCTAAACCAGAAATTTACAAGAAGTATGTATTTCAAAAGTGTAGGTATCCAAATGAGGGTGAGATTTTGCAGAGATTTTATTTTTAGAACTAGAAGAAACTGTGAGTTGTAAAAGACCCATTTTTGTTCTCATCTTTCTTCTCCTGAGCCTCCTCACTGCCGAACAATCCAAATGTCTATTTTAGGACAACGTTAAGACCTCCACAGCTTTGCAGATGAATAGCTACAGCCCCCACTGTATTACACATCACCCTTCTTCATCCAAAAATGTTGCACAGAACTAATGAATGCATCTCAACTCTTGGAAGATGGGCATTCCCCCTGGACAATTTTTGCTCAGTGTGTCCTTACTGGTTTGCTTTGAAGAAACTCAAGCTGATTTGAAGAGTTGTTCAGATTTTACCCCTGCATTAACAGCAGGGCTTAGATACTCCATGCATTGTTCAAAATTCCTTTCCAAAGGCCATATATATGGACAGGTAATGTATGGCCTTTCTTTTTTTCTTTTTTCTTTTTTTCTTCTTTTCTTCTTTTTTTTGAATCTGTTTTGCCCAAGCCCACAAGGAATATTATCCAGTGCTGGCATCTTCAATCACTCCAAGGAATATTCAGATCCCTTTGTCACAAGAGCAGGAATTCCAGTAATTTTTATTGGTATCCTTTCCTGGCTCTTCCAGAAAGAAAGTCCCAGCTTAAAAGGGTCCAGCATGCTATCTGCAGAATTTATTATTTATTCATTTATCCTGATAAATTATGCAAGCCATATCCTCCATTATCACTGAGGTTATCAGTTAAGTCTTCCCCAGCTTTTAGCTCCTTTCATTCCCTTGATACATAGATAACAACAGATAAAACAAGTAGTTCTCACTTCTCTACTCAGAAACAGATAGAAATTTCTTATTGTTTCTTAATCTTTTCTACTTTTTATTAGCTCTCAATTCTTTCAGCCTCTTATTCTGTTCTAACCACCAGCCTTCTACCTTAATTTGATCCCTCAAATAATGAGCAATTTTCTTTAGAAGGCAACTGAATCTCCAGTAAAATATTTGTGCTCTTCCTATGTTCATGTCTCCTATGGTACCCAAGCAGACAATTAGAGAACAATTTGCATAAATATGGGCTATATAAATAGACTTATCTCCCTAATTCAAACAGAAGAAAGAAAATCAATTTAACTTCCTTGTATCTGCACACACTGAACAATACCAAGCATGAGAGGTGGATTTTTTTTCTATTAGTCTGAATGGCACAGTTTAGACACATCTAATTTTTAAGAATCATTATGTAAACCTGCCATTATTTTCTTTAAAAAAAAAAATTAACTATCAACACAGATTAGCTAAACATTAAAGGTATAAAATTTATGCTTGAAGTTGCAGTATTATCTACAACTACACTAGATCATAATTTAAAATTAGATAAAAAATATTGAGTTTTGATGATTATCTGAATTTTGAAAAACCAATAAGGTCACTGGCAATAGTCAGGTACTTGAAGTTAAAAACATGTAGACAAATGCTCCAAATGCGACAAATGCTCAAAAAATATATGTTTAGTATAAAATATTTGTAACACTAAACATAGTTTCAGTACTAACAATAATATATAACTAGCAGTAAACCAATGAATTTCTGTGTTTAATGAGAAATGTTATAAGCAAACAGAACAGGTTTGGGTTTTTTTTGCACTAGGAACTTAAAATTGGGCCTTCAGGAATGCGTTCTTAACAGACTTAAATGACCAGAGCAGAATAAATATTAGGAGAGAAGGTAGGGAACACTGAGACTTACTGCACATAACAACAGTTCCACAAATTTATGTCCATCAACTTAATGATTCTCAGACCTAAATACAATAGTAAGTCAGAGTTTATAGGTCAACAGGTCAGAGTTTATAGTAAAATGTCTACTTCTTAGACATTCATACTATTTGTCAGAAAAATTTGTGAGAAGAAAGAATAGACCTGCTTCTAATGCTGCAGGCATGTGGCAGATGAAGTACTTATTCATAAAAAAGCTTACTGAATTCAAGAGGAGGGGATGAGAAAGCTAACTACAACACCCTGCTTTTACAGACATTTTGAAAAAAATGTAAAAAATGTAATGGAATGAAAAAAAGATTAGCCTGTGTCTTACTGTAGCTATATTAGAAACTAATACCCTTTAATATATCACACTCTCCTTTTATCCAAGATTTAAATTTAAAGAAAAAA
>VYZS01055508.1:18380-34608 GCA_013400695.1 Neodrepanis coruscans
AATAATTATTAATTAATTAATCTCTTTTAGAATATTTGTAATTGGTAACAGCTACACTAAATGTGCTAGAGAGAAATAAAAGTATCTTAACAGAGCTTGAATTAAGAATGATGCCAGATAAATTACTAATATAGGGCATTCTAAAATCCAAAGAGTTATGATTCATGCAACTGTCTTCCTGAGCACTCATGTGAAGCTGAAATTTCCCGAGGGATGAGACTCCCACTCATGTTGTGAGGCTAGTTCAGAAAAAGCGCATTGCAAAAGTGAGAGAAACAAGTATTTTCAAAGGATCAGTGGTCACTATGTGGGTTACAATGCCAAAATCCCCATGGAACAAGCCACAAAAAAGAAACAATGCTCTTGATTACAGAAAGAGCAGAAGCACAGACAGATCTGCAACAGGAATATAGAGCAAATTTGCACAAGTGAAAGATATGATCTGTGTGCTGAGAAATTTTTCCAAGGAATAATATAAAAAGTCTACTATGGCCTGGATCCTCAATCTCGTCTTATCACCACAAGCCAAAGGCCAGCTAGAAGAAGGAAATCAACTTTAAGCATCCAAAACAAACAGAAAGCTGCATGAAAATTGAACCAGACCCCTCTGGCTAAGGAATACAAACAGTTAGAAAATAAAAAATTGCTTGCCTTACTTCTACGTTTGCATTTTGAATATTATATTCAGAAACTGCTATATTATAGAATTTTATCCTGAGTCTGTATTATTCTTTTTTCTCAATATGATTGGACAAAGGAGTAGAGAGAAGGTTTCTTAAATTTGCAGATTAAAAGAATCTATATACTATGAGGAGATACTTGAGATACTTGTGATTAAAAAAGAGTTTAATAATGCACAAAGGTAAAAACCTTGTAAAATTTCACAGATAAAATGAATGAGAGATGTGGAAAAAACATACTGTGGAAAAGGAGTTTGGAATTACAGTGAATTAAAAGCTGAACATGAATTAACCGTCTTCTCCTCATGTGGAAAAAAGAAAATACTAAACTGGCATGTACTGTTTGAAAGACGTGGGAAATGCTTTTTCCAGTCTACTCGGCAATGGTGACTCCACATTAAGTCCAGTGTCAAGCCTGAGCACAACAATTCCAGACACAGATCATTTGCAAGTAGCCCCTCCAGGAAAATTCTCAGAGCACAGAATAAATAAAAAANAAACTGTGAGTTGTAAAAGACCCATTTTTGTTCTCATCTTTCTTCTCCTGAGCCTCCTCACTGCCGAACAATCCAAATGTCTATTTTAGGACAACGTTAAGACCTCCACAGCTTTGCAGATGAATAGCTACAGCCCCCACTGTATTACACATCACCCTTCTTCATCCAAAAATGTTGCACAGAACTAATGAATGCATCTCAACTCTTGGAAGATGGGCATTCCCCCTGGACAATTTTTGCTCAGTGTGTCCTTACTGGTTTGCTTTGAAGAAACTCAAGCTGATTTGAAGAGTTGTTCAGATTTTACCCCTGCATTAACAGCAGGGCTTAGATACTCCATGCATTGTTCAAAATTCCTTTCCAAAGGCCATATATATGGACAGGTAATGTATGGCCTTTCTTTTTTTCTTTTTTCTTTTTTTCTTCTTTTCTTCTTTTTTTTGAATCTGTTTTGCCCAAGCCCACAAGGAATATTATCCAGTGCTGGCATCTTCAATCACTCCAAGGAATATTCAGATCCCTTTGTCACAAGAGCAGGAATTCCAGTAATTTTTATTGGTATCCTTTCCTGGCTCTTCCAGAAAGAAAGTCCCAGCTTAAAAGGGTCCAGCATGCTATCTGCAGAATTTATTATTTATTCATTTATCCTGATAAATTATGCAAGCCATATCCTCCATTATCACTGAGGTTATCAGTTAAGTCTTCCCCAGCTTTTAGCTCCTTTCATTCCCTTGATACATAGATAACAACAGATAAAACAAGTAGTTCTCACTTCTCTACTCAGAAACAGATAGAAATTTCTTATTGTTTCTTAATCTTTTCTACTTTTTATTAGCTCTCAATTCTTTCAGCCTCTTATTCTGTTCTAACCACCAGCCTTCTACCTTAATTTGATCCCTCAAATAATGAGCAATTTTCTTTAGAAGGCAACTGAATCTCCAGTAAAATATTTGTGCTCTTCCTATGTTCATGTCTCCTATGGTACCCAAGCAGACAATTAGAGAACAATTTGCATAAATATGGGCTATATAAATAGACTTATCTCCCTAATTCAAACAGAAGAAAGAAAATCAATTTAACTTCCTTGTATCTGCACACACTGAACAATACCAAGCATGAGAGGTGGATTTTTTTTCTATTAGTCTGAATGGCACAGTTTAGACACATCTAATTTTTAAGAATCATTATGTAAACCTGCCATTATTTTCTTTAAAAAAAAAAAAATTAACTATCAAGACAGATTAGCTAAACATTAAAGGTATAAAATTTATGCTTGAAGTTGCAGTATTATCTACAACTACACTAGATCATAATTTAAAATTAGATAAAAAATATTGAGTTTTGATGATTATCTGAATTTTGAAAAACCAATAAGGTCACTGGCAATAGTCAGGTACTTGAAGTTAAAAACATGTAGACAAATGCTCCAAATGCGACAAATGCTCAAAAAATATATGTTTAGTATAAAATATTTGTAACACTAAACATAGTTTCAGTACTAACAATAATATATAACTAGCAGTAAACCAATGCATTTCTGTGTTTAATGAGAAATGTTATAAGCAAACAGAACAGGTTTGGGTTTTTTTTGCACTAGGAACTTAAAATTGGGCCTTCAGGAATGCGTTCTTAACAGACTTAAATGACCAGAGCAGAATAAATATTAGGAGAGAAGGTAGGGAACACTGAGACTTACTGCACATAACAACAGTTCCACAAATTTATGTCCATCAACTTAATGATTCTCAGACCTAAATACAATAGTAAGTCAGAGTTTATAGGTCAACAGGTCAGAGTTTATAGTAAAATGTCTACTTCTTAGACATTCATACTATTTGTCAGAAAAATTTGTGAGAAGAAAGAATAGACCTGCTTCTAATGCTGCAGGCATGTGGCAGATGAAGTACTTATTCATAAAAAAGCTTACTGAATTCAAGAGGAGGGGATGAGAAAGCTAACTACAACACCCTGCTTTTACAGACATTTTGAAAAAAATGTAAAAAATGTAATGGAATGAAAAAAAGATTAGCCTGTGTCTTACTGTAGCTATATTAGAAACTAATACCCTTTAATATATCACACTCTCCTTTTATCCAAGATTTAAATTTAAAGAAAAAACAACTAAAAATACTTTGTCCCTCAAAAAAGTGGAAACAGAGATAGTGAAAGGATAATGGTTACATGATATTTGATCTATATTCAAAGTTCATGAAAATCTTGTGGTAGGAGATAGGAGAAAATATGAAAGATCCAGTCAAGGGATATTTGATACTGACCCGGGTATCCTGGAAAAAGACAACTAAAGTCTCTTTACTTGGAAAGAGAGAAATCATCGGTGGTCTGCAAAGACACTATCATAGCATAAAATGTGTTTGCTTCTATGTCAGTATATAATATATGGTTCAGACATTTAAGTCACAAAGCAATGGTGAAGTGCTTTACTTCAAAATAAGTTAGAAATTAACAGACATCTCAGTATAACATTATACTAGATCATCCAAAATGACATTTTTTCAAAAAGATAGAAAGCAGTAAAGAATTATTTGAAACACTAGACCCTTCCTTGAGAGACTTAAGGCATACAAAGTAAAGCAGAGTAACAGGAGCTTAATCCAAGTTATACCTCAGAAGGATTCCAAGATTTTATNCACACGGTCGCCGGGGAAAAAAAAAAAACAGCCCTCACCACAGGGCTTTCGCTACTGCGCTGCACCGAGGTTCGCCCAGGTCCCACCGCCGGGCTGGAGGGCACGGAGGAGGTACCCCCGCCCCACCCCTCGCCCGGCCGCATGNTCCCTCAAAAAAGTGGAAACAGAGATAGTGAAAGGATAATGGTTACATGATATTTGATCTATATTCAAAGTTCATGAAAATCTTGTGGTAGGAGATAGGAGAAAATATGAAAGATCCAGTCAAGGGATATTTGATACTGACCCGGGTATCCTGGAAAAAGACAACTAAAGTCTCTTTACTTGGAAAGAGAGAAATCATCGGTGGTCTGCAAAGACACTATCATAGCATAAAATGTGTTTGCTTCTATGTCAGTATATAATATATGGTTCAGACATTTAAGTCACAAAGCAATGGTGAAGTGCTTTACTTCAAAATAAGTTAGAAATTAACAGACATCTCAGTATAACATTATACTAGATCATCCAAAATGACATTTTTTCAAAAAGATAGAAAGCAGTAAAGAATTATTTGAAACACTAGACCCTTCCTTGAGAGACTTAAGGCATACAAAGTAAAGCAGAGTAACAGGAGCTTAATCCAAGTTATACCTCAGAAGGATTCCAAGATTTTATTCAAAATGAAAAAGCTAAATGCATCATGAAAGCATCTCAGCAGGTTCAGATAACACAAAGAGAGCACTTCTATATTTGCTTGTAGTCAAANACCACAGGGCTTTCGCTACTGCGCTGCACCGAGGTTCGCCCAGGTCCCACCGCCGGGCTGGAGGGCACGGAGGAGGTACCCCCGCCCCACCCCTCGCCCGGCCGCATGGCCCGCGCGACTGGACAGAGATTGCTTTTACTTTCGGTTTTAACCCTACAACAATATTTTTCAGATATTTTTGAAAAAAATTTATGTTATTTTGTGAAAAAAAAAAAATATCAAATATTTTAAAAATATCATCAAATACAAGTCATTATCATACATGTATAAACACACAGGAAAAGTGTGATTTCCGGAGTGTCTAGTCCCAGTGACAGACCCCTCAAGGATGACAGGCCAGGGAATTGCAGACAATTTTTTCCAGTTGCATTAATCATATTTCTTCCTAATTTCAAACAATCCCAATTGCTACAGCATTTGCTTACAATGATAAAATCATTAGGAAAATATTTTATGATCTACCATTGACTCTTGAAAATTCACAAATAAATTCTAAAGGAAAAAAAACCATGAGGAATGCTATTCATTCACTGACCTCCATTTGGAAACAAAACATTTTAGTTGATGTAGGAATATGAGTGATATGTACAGGATATTCTCATTTCATAAACAGGCACTAATCAGTTCTGCTGGTGCTTTCAGCCAGCCCAAAATGAGTGCAAACACCACCCACAAGCTCCACAGACCTTTAGTTTTAGGTCAGCGCTGCACTGATACAGCCAAAAGCAATTTCAGNGGGGTTTTGTTTGATTTTGGGGTTTTTTTGCTTAGTTGATTTTCATTAAGTCATACAATGCATAAACAATTCAAAATATATCTAAAGTCTGCATAAAATAATTTCAAGACACTTATTTTTACAGTCATATTTCTTTTTGTCTGTATACAGATTTAAAGGTAAGAAGGTTACAGAAGTTCTGTATTCCTAACATGTTTGCATGTTTGTTAAAACCTTGTTGGTTTTTTAGTCTTCGTGTTTGTGGTGGTTTTACCACAAATTTAGCAATTTTGGACAAGATTCCGAAAGAAGCCACAAACACACCCCAAAATGAAGAAAACACACAAATATCACCGTTTATTTTGTGCACACACAAAAACCCGACAAATAAAGTGCAAACAAACAAACAAATTAAGTTTCCCAGGGCCCATTTTGGGATGAGGACGCTCTGGAGATAGTGCTTGTCTCTCTCTGGGCCCCCGGAGAGACGCCAGGGTAATTAAAAGATGCATATGGCCGGTCTGAGGACCCCCTTAGCAGCGCGAGCTTCTGCCCGGCTTTGACTGAAGGAGAAATACTCAAGAAAAATTAGAAACCGCGCGCGCGCCCCTCTCTCCCCTTTCCCGATAGCCCAGGGAGGGGTTTAATGCTGATGGAGGAAGAGATGTGGTCCTTGGACCCTGGCAATAGTCGCCGATAATTGCCAGACCNGAGCCGCCGCCACTTACTGAGCTGCCCTGCCCCGGGCTCCCTGCCGCCGGCTGCCCCGAGCCCGCTGCCGCCGCCCAAGCTGCCCAGGGCCCCCACGGCGGGCGGAGTGCCGCTCTGCCGCTCGAAGTTGCCCGGGTTGGAGAAGAAATCGCGGAGCCGGGGCAGCTCCCGCCCGCTCTCCAGCAGCTCCGTGTGCAGCTCCAGCGCCGTCAGCAGCAGCTGGTCCCGCAGCAGCTGCGCCGCGATCGCGTCCATCGGCACCCGCGGCGGCTCCCCGGCCCCCGCCGCGACATCGCCCGGCGCCGCCGCCCGCAGCCCCGACAGCTCCTGGTGCGCGCCGTGCTGCTGGGGAAAGAGGGGCCACCGAAAAACACACACGGTCGCCGGGGAAAAAAAAAAAACAGCCCTCACCACAGGGCTTTCGCTACTGCGCTGCACCGAGGTTCGCCCAGGTCCCACCGCCGGGCTGGAGGGCACGGAGGAGGTACCCCCGCCCCACCCCTCGCCCGGCCGCATGGCCCGCGCGACTGGACAGAGATTGCTTTTACTTTCGGTTTTAACCCTACAACAATATTTTTCAGATATTTTTGAAAAAAATTTATGTTATTTTGTGAAAAAAAAAAAATATCAAATATTTTAAAAATATCATCAAATACAAGTCATTATCATACATGTATAAACACACAGGAAAAGTGTGATTTCCGGAGTGTCTAGTCCCAGTGACAGACCCCTCAAGGATGACAGGCCAGGGAATTGCAGACAATTTTTTCCAGTTGCATTAATCATATTTCTTCCTAATTTCAAACAATCCCAATTGCTACAGCATTTGCTTACAATGATAAAATCATTAGGAAAATATTTTATGATCTACCATTGACTCTTGAAAATTCACAAATAAATTCTAAAGGAAAAAAAACCATGAGGAATGCTATTCATTCACTGACCTCCATTTGGAAACAAAACATTTTAGTTGATGTAGGAATATGAGTGATATGTACAGGATATTCTCATTTCATAAACAGGCACTAATCAGTTCTGCTGGTGCTTTCAGCCAGCCCAAAATGAGTGCAAACACCACCCACAAGCTCCACAGACCTTTAGTTTTAGGTCAGCGCTGCACTGATACAGCCAAAAGCAATTTCAGATCAGAACTGGCACTTAAGTACAGCAAGATTTCAGAGTATCTGCTAAAAACTTACTGCACATTGTGGATTTACACCTTTTTCTCATCAATAGCTGGCAATATCTACCCAAAATTTTTTAGAAAAATGGTGGGACCATAAAAAAAAAAAATCAAGATCAGCTCCCTGGTTAGGACTGATTATGGTGCAATCACTTTAGTTAGTGCTAGTATACAGAGTTGTATTTTAAGACAGATTACAGCTCCCATCCTAAAATAAACACAAATAAAATACCACTGCACTGAGTGTGAAGGAAAGCTGTGTTCACATAAAGAGGCCTCAGAATGTAACTCTGAAGACAGCTCAGCCTGAAGAGCTGACAAATGTTATATTTGTGCTATTTTTAGAGACTGTCTGCTGCCTTCAAAAACATGCTTCATCTGCTGCAGCAAATCAAGCCATGAAGATGAACATGCACTTATAGTCCAAGACACCATTTATTTGGATTTTGCCTTGAATTTCCTTAATAACTTTAAAGATTTAGCAACAAAAAAAAAATCTGGAACCAAGGCAGATTGTTTAAAGATAGTTTTGTTCAGTTTTCAGGTTGGGAGGAGATTGGTACTTTTATAGCTTACATAAAAAACATATTTTGAGGGGACAAATTTCAGTCTTGCTAATGCATTGTCTTTCTGAAAAAAAAGAAAGGAAAAATGTTGATGTACTGATTGTAACTGTTCAAATCTTGCCACTTCATAATTCTTACCAACTCTCAGATTTGAAAAAAAAAATAAATCTAAGTCTTTACAACTCTGTATGTATGTAGTTCCACATGAGTTCAATCCTCAATGTAATCTTTACATGACTGAAAATAGACGTCTACCCTACTACCTCTGAAACCTGTTTGGTTTTCAAATGAGGAGCCTTGTTTATTGGAATTTTTGGAATTTTATTGGAATTTCATTTGAGAGTTTTAGGTACAGAAGCCCATTAAAATCAATGGGAATATTTCTGGGCATATGTGAGATGTCCCATGAGGTTACTGCTAATGTTGTATTATCTGTTCTTGAGGTGTGAACATATTCATGAATATGGTTATGACTGTTGAATTAAGTGATGAGCAAATAATGTTGCAAAAAAATCTGATAATTAAATGGTTTCCATTACTTCCCTGAAAAGGATTTATTCACTTTTTAACATAGACTGTCAGACATGGTTCAGCACTTATGAAAAGCCCTTTTGTTTACTTTACTAACAGCAGAGTTGAATGAACCACCTTCACTGAGAAGCCTACAATATAAAATTCATTCTACCTTCAACTGTACCAGATGCACATCCACGTGCTTGCTATCCAAGTCCTGCTGGACAGAGTAGGTCAAATCCCTGACTCTTTCAGATGTCATCCGAAGCCAGGTCTCAATTTCTGGCAAGTGGAGAACAATCTTCCAATCAGCCCCAGTGTGCAGAGGAGGAGGCTTTTCATACTGTTGGCCAGAATCAAGCTCCGTCATGACATCCTCTACTCCATCTTGTTCCACTGTAGGAGTCATGTTTATAAGCATGGGAGATGCATCAGAAGGCATTGGATCCAGTTCTTGTGTTCTCATGGGAGAAAGTGCTACATCCATGGCTAACATGAGAAAGTCTAAACTGTACTTCTTTCAAAAGTACCTGCAAAGATAAAAAGAGACTGCTGTAACAAGACTAAATTTAGCAACAAAATTATTCACAAGACAAGGATTAAACAATAATGTCTGACAGGTATTTTATTTCCAAATAAATCTTCACCCTACGAATCTATACTGGAAGTTCAAGACTAAATGGATTTTACAAATTAACTTTGTTGATTCGAACAAACAAGATCTTTCTATGAGAAAAATAACAAATACCACATTTCTCTTATTGTAGATAATCACCTTGAAAATTACAGTTTTCATTGATAAAAATATGTTCTGATTTTCTACAATATTAATAAATAAGCTTTGACAAAGTCAGCATAACTTTATTATACTCCACAAGTTAATATAGGTCTTGTAGTTGTAAACTAGAACATATTAGAACTTATTCCTTGGCCTAAAATTTATGACTAAACACAGAATGTCTCAAGTGTTTTTCAAATTTCCCAAGTGTCCACTTGACTATTGATCACATAGAACTAAAAATTTGAAGGAAAACTTGAAGCAACTATTGAATACACTTGGTTGACTTATTGATTTTGATTTTAAGTATAAATTCTTATAGTTTTGTTAGATTAAGAACTGCTGCAATAAAAAACAACTCATAAAATGTAGAGATAAGAATTCCAAATGTACGTAAAATTAAAACAGCATTTTACAAACTGGCTTTATGAAAGCCCAAAAGCTTGCTAATGCTAATATACTCTTATGAGTTCACTGTAAAAAATAATTAACATTTTACTATCTACCTCTTTTTCTGTACTTCTAGCTATATGCAATACAGACAGCCACCTAAACTCTATGGATGAGAAAAAAAAGAAAAAACAACAACAAACAAAACAAACAAACAAAAATCACTTTACTTACTTAGCATAAAAGCTGTAAGATTGCAGAAAAACCAGTGCCTTTTACAACTAAATCAACTACACTGTGACTACTGAGTTATATTCCTAAATATTTCAAGTGGAGTCTCAGCATCCAGAGATGACTACTGCAGGCAGTGACAGTACCAAAGACGTAGCCAAATACAATTTCAATTATCCTTCCTTGGTCAGGAAGGACAAAAAAATCTACATTTAAAGTTAACTTGATTTTATTTCCTACCCTTCCACTACTTAGTAAATTATCTTTTGCACATCTATCACCCTCACTAAACAATATTTAGAACTGATACTAAACTGATACTTAATATTAATTTGGCACTTCAGAACAAAAATTTGTATCAGTAGAATCAGGAAAAGGGAATGAAAGAGGATTACAAACATGTTTAGTGCCTGCTCTACAATTTCTAATTGGTTTAGTTCCAATTTTGAAAAATTCAGAATGAAATTGTGTTATTCTGCAGCAAGACTGTATGAAATTAACATTTCAAGATGCTGAGTATTTTCAAGTTCATCTGTTTTCAACTTAAACTCTGTTGCTATAAGTACTCAAAATATATTGTTAGATACATCACTCAGTTTAAAAACATTCTTGTCTTACACATTGCTGATCACAGCCCCAGTTTTAAAGCATAGAACTGTTCTAATAGCCAAAATTCTCTTAATATTTTAAGCATACTTTTCATTTTCAGGAGGGAACAATGTAAAATTTTGGTGAAGCACATGTGGTCCTTATTTCTGCGTGCTTATTGTTAAACATGCCTATCAGCAACAATTAGTCCTGAATCACTAAATGATGCAGAAACACAGGAAGGGCAGTGCTTGCTTCGTAGTTTTTTCACAAAAAAAATCCTGGCACACTTACAGAGTTTCTCAATGTGACTCAGCTCTAGTAAGGATATTAAAGCAATTAGCCAAGAGAAATTAAAACGTGCTCCTGCAGAAGCAAACAAAAGCTGTTCCATGCTGCATGCAGAGCGTAGTTCTAGCTTTGATACACTGAGATTGCAATTAGCAGCCATTAGGAACCTGCTGACCTGTTTTTTGTTACGATGTGCTTGACTTTTTAACAGTGGCTCTCCAGCATTACAGCTAATGCCTCATTAATCCTAGTTGCTCTTAAAGTCAAGTACTTTAAATCCTTTCCTTTCTGCCAGGTCACAAGCTGCAACACCACAATTACGAATATGTGGAGAAACTTGAAAATAGATCATTCTTTTCACATTCTTCAAAAAATAAAAAAAAAAAAATCCTACAAATGTAACAAGACATACTGTGGATACTAATTAGCAAGGTCTGGGAAAAGCTTTTAAAAGCCCACAAATGCTTCAAAGGAGAAACTTGCAGCTAGAAACCACTGAATCCAAACCCTAGGACACAGATTCTTTAAATTGCTTCTTGGCAGAATAAAAAGGTGTAATAATCCAACTATTCTGCGAGAAAGTACAGCTGAAAGGTTCTCTTACACTCCAAGAAAACTACTGCAGCAGTCCGGACAGCGAAAAGCTCCTACAATCACCGAAGAAACCGAAAGCTCCACCTCACCATCCCTCCCCCAGCTCTTCCGCAGCTGTAGCAAAGCCACACCATTCCCCTGGCACGCCTGCGCTGACAAGGCGCTGGGGGTGCAACCTTCGGGCACCCCCGTGTGCTGGGTTTGGTAGGAAAACAGGAAAATCACCGATGCACATGTGTTTTTACAAAACTCTAATGTTGAATACTAAATAGCAAATACCAAAGCCCAGCAGCACCTGCAAACTTCAAAGACATATATTTTTTATGGAATTTAGGACTTATAAAACTTGCCAAAATACTTCCGATCGAAAGTAGGTTCTGCTTTTCTGATTACTGACCATGTGCAAGCCTTGGACAGGCTTGCATTCATAAAGTTTTAAGTGCCAGCCATTGAAGATGACCCAGTTTTCTGTTCTCCACCACATTCTCATCTCAATGAATGCACTTGCATCTACTGTCCTATAGCTATATCCATTCTCCTCCAATATTTAAGATAATACTGAAAAATACTGAAAAATGGAAGGTGAAAAGAGAGCTAGGGCATAGAAACCCTCATCAGTTCCAGTATTTGCATAACATACTGGAAATGCAAATTACCAGTGACATATGGTAAATTTTAGCAAAAGCAATTTTAATTTCAAGTTTGAAAAGTGTCATCTAGTGGATTGAAACATTTGCTAAAAAATTATAGGAATGGATGATCAAGTTAACAGTACTTTAGGGTCATATATTGATATTTTAAGTGATTGATTTAAATGTTGGCCTTAGATTTTGTTATATTTCTGGAGTATTATGGTTTTCCAGATTTTGTGAGATGCACAGATAATGAATTGTAAACCACTAAGTATTAAAACAAAACTGAAAACCTAAAAAAGGTGCTTTTATACTTTGCAAAAATAATGTTTGAAAATAGGCAAAGTGGTTCATTTCCTTCAAAGCAGGATCTCTATAACTTCTAAATTTCTTTATAAAACTTAAAAGCTATGCTTAGTCTTGTTCGCTACATCACAAAATCCTGGTAACATCTATGACATACTACATCAGACTCCAGTTTATTCCTAAACCAAATCTTTTCTGTACCCAGAATAGGTGTACAAACTACTTGATTTTAAGTTTGCAGGTGAACAGACAAAAATGCAATGTCAAATGTCCTGATCGATAAAAAGTTCATCTCTCAATATTTTCAAGGCATAACCTTATTTTCATCAGCAGCATCAGAGTGAGAGTTATGATACCATTATTTTTAAAAATACACCTCAAATTATTTGTGTCTGTCTCTTCAAAAGCTACCTGTTTCAGTCTGCTGAAAGGACACATTTATGGACTATTCCACATAGGTACCAGCTTATATGGCTTTCTTTGTGGAAAAAAAAAAATAGACAAATTGAGTATAATTTTTTGCCTTGTGATAATTCTTTATATACAGTCCTATATTGTCATGGATACTTGTATGAAAGGTGAGAGATCCTGTCTAAGGACATGCACACATATGCTTTCTATCTTCATTCTTAGTAAGTGCGTAATGCCTAACAGATGGCTGATTACCTTCCACTAATCACATAGACAATCTTACTTTCCCCTGCTTTTCCACTCAATCAGATGCTAACACTTTCATGCAAAACATAGAATGCATGTGTCAACCATAATAAAATTTATCAATCACCACAAGCCTTTAAAGTCTTTTTCTCCTTCTGCTGCCCAGTTATTCACATTTTCCTTTTTTATAAAGTGCAGGCCACATTCATTCTGCCAGCTATCAGACCATTCATATTTTCCTTCAATAACAGGTAGTTCCTGTCAAACAAAGAATCATTAAGAATTTTAAACCATAGAGTAGTCCAGTCATTGATCAGTGATGCAGACACTGGGTCGAATGTTAATAAGCTCTAATTTCTCTTACTGTCACATATTGTTAAAATCAGCCATAAGCACTATACAGCCACCTGCCTGTCAAGTAAATAATTAATTTCATTCTCAAAAATACAACAAAAAAGCTCAGAGAAACTCCATTACTAAATAATTATATCTTCTTGCTGACTTTGAAATCTGAGGGTGTAAATTCTAACATCAGATTTAATGAGCTCCTTGATGTTGAATTTTCTTGAATAGATACAGTGAAAATTAATGTCTCACACAGCCAAGTTATATTATAATGTCTTTTCCATTTCAGTAGTTTCAGAATTTCTCTGCCAAGTTATGAAGCTCATTACATCTTTCCTTGAAAATGTAATCTACTGTATCAATTGCAAAGCTAATCTGTGTCAGTACACCAGAAAACCGAAATATATCATGTCAGTAACAACATATAGAGCTACTTGAATTTAATATTACAGTAATAGTATCCAGACTACATTGATCCTGATTCCCCTATGTGATTCAAGAAATAAAATAATTTTTAAAATCTTTCAAGTAACTGAATTCTAGTAGAGCCAGTTTAGGCTTTTCTCTTCATATCATTCCTGTGAACACATTTCAAAAATACCTTCTTTACAATTATTCTATTATTAAATCTAAAAATCTGAACAAATTGGGCAAATTTTCAGTTAGGAATGCTGGGCTTCCTGTTCCATATGTGAGACTCTCAGAAGGTATATCTGTTTGGGAATATGATGATGGCTCAGCTCCTGTAGGATGTGGTCTAGAGAGCCTTGCGTAGTAATGCCAATATTAAGGCTGAACACTAATGTGAATCATGATTAAAATTTTTAATGTAACTGATTTAAGAAGTCCATTAAAAAGTCTAGCCCCAAGGCTTTAGTGTCAGCAAAGCCAGACTACCAATGATTAACTGTGGAAATCCTGCCATGGATGTTTGAGTTCTTGATTATGTCTATAAATCAGAATTTAAGACACTGCAATGACCCAGCATGCTCTTTGCTATCTGCTGTTTCTAATACAAGGTGAAGGAAAATTTGGAACTTAAAAGGCAAGTGTTTAGCTAGAAATTGGAAGTTAGTATGGCAAGTCAAGGCAGGTGGAAATTCTACTGGAGAATTTAGCATAAAATCTGTCTGAAATTGATGGCTTAGCAGGAGAAACTGTGAAACAAACTGGTAGACCACAAGGTCTAGGCATTATATACCCAGGCGATCTGCAAGAAGCCAAAGGTGAAATAGACGAGTTGGTGATTGTGGAGTGCATGATCTTTCATTTCAACCTTCGTTGGTTCTTAGGACATCTGTTTGTAAAGAAATGTTTTGGGGATCCTTTCCACCTGATGTTTATGTCAGAAAAACTAGTAGAAACTGTAGCAGAATGAGGCAAAACCATTTTTTAAAGGAAGAGCCCCTGCTGCTTTTGAAAAACCACACTCTTTGTGTTTTCAAACAGATCATGAAGTTCCATAAAATCTATTGACTTAATTCTCAATAGTAGACAAAAGAAAATGAATTTTTATAAACATTTAGTAGGGTAATAGGAAATAATGCAGAAAAAGAAAATCATTACATCCTTATGTAAATCCATGACACAGATCAAAATTTTATGTGCAATTCTGGCCCCCTCATCATAAAGGCAATACAGTGGAGCTCAAAAAGGATTCAAAAAAGAAAATTTGAAGGATAAACAGGAATATCTAAGCACTTTTCTTCAAATGAAAACTGAGCAGGCTGAGACTCAGCCTTGGGAAAAACAGAAACAAAAAAAACATGTGACTTTAAGACCATGCTGTCTAGAAATTTTAAATACTGCTGTTTTTCACAACCTGGAGCCCTTCATGCTTAAAAGAACCCCAACTCTATTATCAATGAAAACAGCCAATTCTTATGGTGTTTAAAGTGGTAGACACAATTCCTTGCAGGATTTCAGTCTTTTGCCCAACCACCTTATATACTTAAGAGGGTGCTTCAGCCATTCTACCTGCCATAGTTTTTGCAGGCAATTCTTTAAAGGAGGTCTCAGAGGATCCAAGCAACATCCGTTTCAGATATTCCTTTCAGGAACAACTTGGCAAAAAATGTTACAACATAAACAGCTTCCTTTCAACGAAAGCGTAAATTAACATTGTAAACAGCAAAGAGTGCTGAAGTCACCTCTCTCAAGCCCTCAGTTTATTTAGTGTCTTCAGCTGCTTCACAAACTCCATGTCCCTGATCTAAATTAATTTCAGCACATATATATAAATCCACAAGTATGATCTATATCAATAAAAGCTTCGGGCATAAGTTCATTATACTTAGAATGTGAACGATTTGCACCTAAACTGTCAAGTCCAGGAATTTAATAAACTGTGGAAACTGTACAGTATTACAGCCCTGAAATTCATCTGTGGATTAATACTAGAAACAAAAGCAGAGCTATGTTTCTGAGAGAGTTTTTGCTCAAGAGTTACCAACTGCACCTTTACGCAAGCACCAAATGTATCTAAAAATATAATAAATAATTCTAGTCCAGCATTAATTGCAATTATCCTCAGAAAAACAGCTTGGTAAAACAACTACAATAACAACAAAATGAAGTGTTGCCTGAAACAGTGCACAAAATTTATATGCTTCCATTTCATGTTCTCAGTTATAAAAAAGCAGGGAGACTAGCTGCAAATGATCCCATCAGACAACTGGTACATCAGAAAAGATTCTACACTACATGTATAGATCTTGAAAACAATCGTGTTGTGCCGGACTAGTACAGACAGAGTCAAACATATTGTGATGAGTAGTTGTGTTTCCTAGTCATTTCTGACTCAGTGCAGGTTTGCCCTGCAGTGAGAAACAGTGTCTGGGAGATGATGTGAGATGAAAAGATTAGCATTAAAATGGGCAAAGACAAATTACCTCTTTCATATTAATTCGTCGTTATGCAGAACAGCATCCTTTATTAGCTAACTGCCCTATATCTCCTTAGGCTTTTGTTGTCCTGATTTTCACTCCAGAATGTCTACAGTACATAGAAGATATACATAGCGGCAATTTTCATATGCTGATTCTTCAGCATACATATGAGTGATTGTTTGTTGGTTTTTTTGGTTCGTGTTTTTGTTGTTTTAACCTCCCTGGATAAAGCCAGTTTTGTCATTCTAGTGGCCAGTAGGGAGCAAA
>VYZS01055511.1:0-24076 GCA_013400695.1 Neodrepanis coruscans
ATATATAACATATATATATATATTACATAAAAATATATACATTGATATAATATATATACATCATTAAGGTTGTTAACTTTTTCTATATTGTTTTGTCTAATATTATTGAATTTAAAGTGCATAACTGTCAACTTAACCAGGATATATAGTGAGTGTAATTTGGACGAAAACTATATGTCTAATCAGCCAACACTATATTTTTTTAACTAAGCTAAATCTTGATAGAATTCAATAAGCAGATCTTGGATGTTCATGCCCAGTAGTATTTTACAGTGGAATTTTACAAAGACTTGTCATGTTTGATCAGATTATTTCTTTGAATTGAAAATGAATACTCTATAATTAAAATGTAGAAGCTCTCTTATTATTTACCAAAAAAGTAACATAAACTATTTATGTTATAAAATATTTATGGTGGTGAGGGTGTCTAAGAGCAAGAACTCAATCAACTCAATGCCTTCAGGTTGTGTTCAGAAATAAAATCAGATAGTATACATTATATCTTAAATACTTGTTTAGTGCTTGTGAATATGGAAATTTTCCTTCTTTATACCAGGAAATATCATTCATTCATTCATTCATTCATATAAATTAAAGTATATCTCATCTATTCATAGTTTGATGGCATATGCTGAAGATTAGGATCAGCTTGTATTAACACTGGAAAAAAGCACTGGTCCATAATTACCAAAAAGGAACATCTTTGAGAGGAAGTTTAAAATACTTGTATCTGGTGAACTCCTGTGGAGCTGCCCTAGAGTTCCGTGGAGCTGTCTTAGAGCTATGATAATGTGGCCATCAGTGATGTGCCCCCTAAGTAAATAAGTACGGTTTCATTGACAGAATAACATTAAGTGAAAGAATTCCTGTGGAACAGAAAGAAACTTCTGCTCTGACAAACTGCATGTATCAACTCAGTTCTTCATATTACATGTCTATTCAAACCCCCAGAGAAACTATGAATTGAAAAAGGTGCCATCTTTCTAATGTAAGAGAGAAAAGACAAGATCTGTAGAAGTGTCTAATTCTACTTACCTGGGCATCCCTCTGGAAGACAAGACCCCATTGCTGGGAATATACGATTTGACATATGTAAAGACCTCGGATGGGAAGACTAACAGGCAAAGTCTGAGGTTTGCAAACGTGCAGGACAGGGCAGTGACATGCTCACTGTGTGCCAGCTCTGCCAGCAGGCCCCTAGAGGTCACCCTGTTGCAGGGGGATACAGGAGAGCTGGAGGAATCCCTGAGGGAGCATCAGGGAGTTGGCAACACAGATTCAGAAGGTGAAGGTGACTCCTATATGCCTAAGGAAGCAGTGATGAATGAAATGGTCTTTACAGCTTAAGATGCATAGGATATATTCTCACAAAATTCAAGCAAAACATGATTTAGTTTTACTTTACACTTATAATGTCTGAGTGTCCCACAGCAGAGATATGCTCTGACATCTCTCCAATCTGTGACAGACCAGGATCAGCTAAGAAACCTGCCACCTGGCTTCTTTTTCTGAGTCATTTGCATCCTAATAGTAACATCAAGCTAGCAACTGAAATTTCCCTTCTATCCACCCCTCTGTCTTTCTCTGATTCCTTTTGCCACCTGTTGTCCCTCTGCTTTCTGCACTTTACTCAGATACTTCTAAGGCTTTTTACTTCACTGAGCTTTTCTGTAACTGGAGTCATTCAGCTGCTCAAAGGTGTGAAGGAAATGGCATTCTGCATGTTACCAAAGAGTTACCTGCTCTTTGCTGTGGAAATAGGTGTGTGCATTGCTCAGCTTGACTGCACCTGCAGTACTGCTCGTTTTCAGTCACAGTTTGCACATTTACCCACCTTTCTACTCTCAGTGGTCTATTTCAGGACCACTCCAAGGGAATAAGTTGTTTTAGTCTGTGCCTGAACCAGAGTGTTATTGCTGGAAAGAGAAGACTTCATGTATGAAATTCCATTTTCCAAATTCCCTGTGTGGAGACATGGAATGTTTGCTTCCCTTTTTAGGTAGTAAGGCTAAATTATAAATATACAAGGCATTGCAGATATTAGTTTTTGAAGGCAAGTGCAGGATTAAGAAAGAGGATGGGCACCTTTGCAACTGTCTTGTATGACTTGTAGCACAAGCTGGTCTTCATCAATAATATTCTTGGGATATTTATGTATAGTCCAAGCCTTTTACATAAATACATAAATTATTGGTCCCAATTGCCTTTCTTTCTGGAGAATGACTCCACAACTTCCTTTAGTAACGGTAATCATTGGGTTGTCTCACAAAAACAATTCAAATTTCCATCTCCTTCCTCCCCAGCACACCAAGTCTTTATCAGGAACATTTAAACAGATGACAATTAAGATATCACAGCATGTGAAGCTCCATATTTAGTGAGTTCCATGAAGATATAGAAGGAACTCACTGTAATTAATTTACTCCAAACCAGTATTTATCAAATGTAATAAAAAAGAGTGTCCTTACCACCTCCAGGTGCTGATCATAGCAACATGTTCATGGAAGTGCAGCAATGAGGAGATTTGCTCTGAAGGATTAATGTTGTGGCACTTCTGCCAACATTCCTGGAAGATCTCCTTTTACCCAGGGAGCAGCAGAATGAGGTTTCCAGGCCATACTGATCTTTCCAAGCCTGCTCTGATAGCAGAGCTGACAGCAGTATTTGCAAGTTGCAGATCACATAAAGATTGGGTATTTTTGTGTTTCTTGTTCTTTCATGGGTTTTTAATGTGATTTGTTAATAGACTTAAATGCTGCACGGAGAAGTTTTCTGTGCTGTCTGGAGTGATAAAAGAGTCTATTTTATATATGGGATATTGATTGGGTGGAGCCAGCTTGGAGTTTTCTGTGGTCTGCTCAAAACCTTAGCATCCAATTTTTTCTTTGATATCATAAATAATGAGGAAGCATGAAGTAGGTAGGTGTAATCTCTAGTTCCAACATTCTTTACAGAGCTTTTCTTAAAATTACCTCAGCTTAAATGTCTATTGGCTGTTTCCCATAAGAATAACATGAACCTCTGGTCAGTTAACCTGTCAGGAAACAACTATCTTCTGATTCTTTGAAAAACATTTTTTCTCTTCCTATTTAATTCCTTCTCAAGTTACTAATTTATGATGATTTCTCCTGAACTGTCAGTACACAGATCTAGCAACGTCAATAGCCTGTATTACCTCCTTACTGACTACCCTCTCTATCCCTGCCACAGTCAGGTGTTAACCTACATGGCCATAAAAGCTGAATTACCTAACTCAGATTTTTAATATCATAGGAAATTTTATTGTCTATTTCAGCCTCTCCCTTCATGTCTTAAACCTTCAAATATTCCATTGGAGTAAATGCATGGACATCTTCATAATATTTATGTATTTTTATCATGTAGCATTTGTTTGAAACTTACAGGTCTTGGGCACGTGTTGCTGTACCAGACCATCTGTGAACTTTAAATCATTAATAAACATTTGAACATATGTAATGGCTTGATCCACAGGAGCTTAGGACTGCCTTCCCATAAACTGCCAGTGAGATATGTGGATTTCTCTGACCTTGCCCTTGTTTGATTATGTGGCTAATCTGAAACTTTCTATAGCAGAGATTGCTGGTGAATGAACAAAGGGATCAACTTCATCCCTGTTGCCTCAGTTACAGGGCAGCTTATTGGTTTGACTGTTTGGGAAGAATAATACACTCCCCACCAATAATTTAATACTCTCTCCTTCCAAAAAGAATGTTACAACTTTAGTACTCCTAGAGCCATAGTTAATAGGATTTTAAACTTTTCTTTATTGCAGTGCCTATTACACAAGTGTTTTGAGAGAATAGCCTGCTTTTAAACCTACCCTTTGCTCTATGCAAAGACTTCAGCCTCTCAGACCTTTCACAACGAAGCATGCTCACATTTACCTGGCTTTCATGTGGAATTTAGGTCATTCTGGAGGATAGATTGGATGTTTTAGGAACCCCTCTTTACCAGCATACCAGCTACTTTATATAACAATCAAAGGCATAGATTTATGGCTCATGAGCTGGCTTCAAAAACTAGGACAGAGCCATTCTTCCTGTACTCTGAAAAAACTCTGGGTATAATAGCCTGTAATTCTCACTTTAAAGATTCATATTTCCTTTGATAATCTGTAAGTGGTTCCCCCATGTCATCAGCTACTTCTGGTTCCATCCTGTACTTTCTTGGTTTTATCCTCTCTTTTTCAACTATTGCTTTTATTATTCTGGATTTATTCTAAAAATTTTGTTTGCAGAATGAGCTGGGCTGAAAGCTTTCGGCTAGATAGGCTGCCAGTGACTGGTTCATATGATGTGGGTTTATATGATTTGAACTGGAAGTATTTAACAATTCCTGTATTTCCATACTCCATGCTATGCTAATATTGACCTGTATCAGTATTGACTTCTTCAGAACTTTTCCATCACAATGCTTTTTTTCTCCATGTACTACAGCTGCAAGTTTGCTGGGCATCCTTAGAGTTCACGTGTCCTTCACAGTATCTCGCATCCTAGCAGGAAAGTGTCTCAGCACTGCTGACTGCAAACCAGGTCTGTTGAACATTTTCTTTTGTCTGCTGCTCTTCTGGTCCACAAATCTTGAAAACTGAATACTGTTCTACATGAACATCCTGTTCTACTCTATCCTAATGATTAGTAAATTGCCACAGTATTATTTGATGGTCATTTGTGCTAATGAGTGCCCACAGAACAGCTTGTTCACTATTCTGGCATGTGCTGTAACTGACAGGCATTCCTGCACCATTCATTTGATCACACATCCTGGAGAGAATTTTAAGTAACATTCTGTCTAACCTAGATCCCAAATCTTTAGGGAGCAGGAAAGGCCCATGTTTCCCCAGGCTGAGATTGCTTCTGAGTGAACAAATCATCTGCCTCTGAACATCCAAGAACAGTTACAGCTGGCATTTATTTAGGCAATAAGAAGTTTAACTGGAGCTACAGAGAAGGCAATCAGGGTTGCATTTAATAGAATGTAGGCAGTTGGCACTTCCCTTTGTTTGCAATGTTGAGACTCACAGTAGAAGATGATGAGACTTCCTGCTGGTTCAGTGTTCCTGTGCCATTCTTCTTCTAGGCTTGTTTTATCATGAATCTGACCTCTTAGCTGGCCTTAGCTGGACTGGAAGACATATAATAACAGCTACTGAAGATATTTTGGCAGTGTCACAGGAACATAGTGAATGACAAGCGTGTTTGGAAAGTTCCACAGTCTGACTGTCTTGTAAGACACAAATCTTAGCATTTCTCATCTATTTTAAACCCACTCATTAACCAGTCAGTGTTGACAGGTAGGAAACTTGCTGGAAAGTAAATCATTCAAAGAAGAAGGAAGAAGAACCTTTCAAAATAGAGAGGACACAGGAAGGCAAATTGTCCTACTTCTAAGTCTAATGTGTTCTTGTTGAATAACGTCGAAGTTACTAAGCCAAATTCAGATATATTTAGAAACTATTCCCTCAGGTATCAGTGCAGATGTAGTCAAGACGAGCTCTTTTCTGTTCAAGAGTAATTTTGAGTTACAGAAACAACTCAAGAAA
Source organism: Neodrepanis coruscans (assembly GCA_013400695.1). Classification (NCBI taxonomy): domain Eukaryota; kingdom Metazoa; phylum Chordata; class Aves; order Passeriformes; family Philepittidae; genus Neodrepanis; species Neodrepanis coruscans. Next base: position 5,564 of record VYZS01055511.1, read on the forward strand.
AAAAAAACCTTTGTTAAATTCTCAAGCATTTTGTCTTGTTTAAGACATTTTCAGGCATTTTGTGTTGTTTATTTACTTTCAATTCACCCTTGCTCAAGGTGGGTGAACTAAAGCAGATTGCTCAAGACTTGCCCAGTTGGGTTTGAGCATGTCCAAGGATGGAGATTAAACAAACTGGACACTCAACTCCAATGTTCAACCACCCTCACAGAAAAAAGTCTTTTCTAATGTGTGAAGGAATTTCCTGTGTTTCAATTGCTGCCTACTTACCTTGCCAGTAGATACAACTGAGAAAATTCTGGCACTTTGTGGGTTATAATTGAGGAGACAAAAAAACAGTTTTTCGAACGACTTGGCCCAGTCCTATGGCTCACCAACAGTTTCTCAGAATTGCCATGAAGAGGTGATATTTTAGCCCAGTTCGCCCCAGTGTAGCCACAGTGTGAGAAAGCACAAGGCAATCATCAGTGTTATGGAACCATAGAATTTTGTCTGGAAGGGATTTTAAATGTCAGCTAGTCCAACCTCCCTGCAACAAGCAGGGGCATCTTTAAACACATCAGGTTTCTCAGCGTCCCATCCAGCCTGATTCCAGGGTTTGTTCCAACTTCTTCCAGTGTTTAACCGTCCTCATCGTAAAAAATTTCTTCCTTGCATCTAATCTGAATCTACCCTCTATAATTTAAACTCATTTCGCCTTGTGCTATCCCTGCAGGTATTACGGTGGGTTTGTTTTGGCCTGAGCCATCAATATAGATCAAGGCAATGTTTCCTAGCAAACATGCTCATGGAGAAGAAGTACTTTCAGAAGCACTGAGGTTGGTGAGATAAACAGTTCTAGGGTAGGCTCTGCACAGCTTTTGGGAAACAGGAAATTACAGTTTAGCAGCAGGGGTGATGACTCAGCATCTGTTTTGATACACACACAAAGGAACCAGTGTCTCCTGTCTGAACAGACCCTGCTTATCCTTCTTCGGAGGCATGTCACCCTAATGGCAAGTTATTGTCTGTGATGCCTTTAGCCTTGACAGTCTGTGTACTCCCAAAGCAGCTGGGGACAGAGACGTGCCCTTCCAGTCAGAGATCCTGGATGTCAGTGGCTGTCTCTGACTGGTATAAATATTGTGTAATACTTTTTCACCTCTCTGCAGTTTCCTCTGAAGAATTATGTAGTTTTTTGATATTCTTTCCTCCTGCTGGGTTACTGTTGTATGGAAAGGACTGAACAAAACTGTTCTGTGCCAGGGATCAGATGCGGGATGGAGCTGGCATGAGAGCAGTACAGAGATACCAGCCTGGGGATGTTTTCTGTTCTACTCTATATATGTGATGTGTGAAGAAAAGATTTGAAATGGGAAGAAAATTGGCTCAGCTGTTCTATATTGGAGGAAGATCTGTCTCACTCTCACTAGGTACTACTGGGCAAATGCATCTTTCTGTTGCAATGAACACTAAGCATTCCTTGTCGGATTGAGAAGGAGTTATATTTAACTGTAAATAAACTTGTCTGCCATCCCAGAATTGTGTGTAGTTCTTGGTGTTTGATCATGGACAAATAATTAATGATAAAAGGACATAGGCAGTTTTCTCCAAAGTGCTGGTTGTCTTGACTTTGAAGAATTTCATATCTCTTGAGGGAGAGAAAGTACCAGCTTCCTTGACTGGAAAACAGAATCTCAGTGGGCAAATACTGGGAACTCAGCAAAAAGAGTGTCAGACATCCATGATATTCTTGCTATGGACAATGAGAAGGGGTTGCTCCCTGCAGTGTTGCTCCTGTAGGGGTGGGTAACCAAAACTGCAGCTGCACTCACAAGAGGCCCTGGTGGGCAGAGAGCAAAGCACTTCTGAGAGTGCTGATGAGTGATATCTTGCATTATAAAATTCAGTAGCATTTCCCACATAGTTTTGCTAAACTAAGGCTTGTCAGGTAATAGAGACTGAAGGGACAAAGAAACTGCTGCAGCCATTTATCAGTACAACCTGTGCTGCTACTATGTGATGATACTGCTTTCCTGCTCAACAGTATGATGCCACATATGAGACCTTCTTTCAACAGTATTCAAGAAAGGACAAAGTATATGGAAAGCATATCTACAAGTTCAATCCTGCTACAGAGAAAGGAAACCCACATCTTGGAGCAAAACTAGTGACAGAGAAATTTCTCTCCCAGGCACTTTTTTATCAGATAAGCTGTGAGAAGTTTTCAGATTCCTGTGTCAAAGAACTTTTTTTTCTTACCAAAGAGATGTGATGGAACAGGGCAGATGAGGTTGATAATGATGGTTATGTTCAGATAAATTTGTGCAAGAAGTAACCACTCTGTCCATCACATAAAGACTTCTTCTCAAGAAGACTTCAGGCTCTGCACAGCCAGAGAGACCAATTCCAAGGAAAATGTTAGAGCATGCACTGATGTGGGGGTATAGACATATGCAGGTGTAAGTAGTACATGTGTGTGTGCATGTGTACAGGAAGAATAATTTCTTAAAATTAACTTAAAATGTCTGAAGCAAATGTACAAATCCTTTGGTTCTTATATTTGGCTCATATCATATTCCTTGTGCAGCTGGTAGAGAGAAATGTTTCACTCACTACTCAGAGAACTCAAAGCTGTCCTTCATAAGATGTCAGTGAAACATTAGCTCCTCTCTGCTGAAATCCTACTCCAAGAAGCAATGACACCAGCATCCGTAAAAATAACTGTCTGGGCTGAGATCCTTAAGGAAGGGTTTGCTTTGGATTCTTGATCCCAGTATAGAACAGGCATTTTCATAACAAGTGAGACCCTGTGGGGCCCCTTTTTCAGGTTGGTCCATTTTAAGAAGTCGCTGCCCACTTCATATGTGGCAGGGAAAGAAGCAACTTTATCTTGTGTCCCTGCATGATCCCAACTCAAAATTACTAATTTCCTTCTATTCAAATGGATGTTCTTCCCATCCTCTGGCTACAGCAAACATGTGACATGAACCTCTGAGAACCTATTTTCTTTGAAAATAATTATTATTATCATACTGACTGTGAAAGAAAGATAACACAGGTATCCCCAAAAATGCCAGGAGTGGAAGGATTTAGGAAAAAAAATATTTACAAATGTGAGAACATGAAAAAATCTGAAGAACATTAAACTTCACAGAGTTGAAAACACTGAGCCTTGGGAAAAAAAGACACACATCTGTTCTTCTCAGGATTTTTATCTTCTGCAGCCCCCCGCTGCTGTTCAGGGGCCTTCAAACATGTCTGCAAGTTTATCTTCTTCTCATAGCTGGGGGACCTCCTCTGGAATGCAGTGCCAGAAAAACATATAACTGTCTCTGGGAAAGATGCCTCTTCTAGGTAGGAGACACTTATTAAGTGAAATAAACCCTAAACCTCCTCAAAATAATCTTGCAGAAAGGGTCTTCTACACTTACACTGACCAAAGGCTGTGGATCCCACTGGGAATCAGCCAAGAAAGATCTTGTCAAGAAAAGAGGGTGATTTTGCCTGACTTTTTGAAAAGGGAGATTCTCTCAACTTTTAGTAGTTTGTTTGACTGTCAGGAAACTGAAACTCTTTAATGCCTGACCAGTCTGCCAGTGTCCCTTGCGTGAGGAACTTTCACCAACAGATTCACCAGTTGGAGGGTGCCATTTATCCTTTCAGGGGAAGCCTGAAACAACAGAGGGGACCCTTAATGGACCTTCCCAATGTGTTATTCTGGCATCGACAAGCTGTTAGCACATTTATAACAGAATCACTCTAACAGTTATGAAATAACACTTTTTATTAATACAAATTTTGACAAGTGAGTGTTCCTGTGATAGGATCTGTCTGCAAAGACATATTTAAACAGTATAAGACAAAGCATAAGCACAAGTTCTAAAGCAAGAGAGTCTATTACGAATGTTATGAAGCAAAAGCAAATTCTAGTCTTTAAAGTACACACATAGGTTACAGTTTCTTCATACAGGCATCCCTGTAAGAGGTGGAGAAGGGATGTTTGGCTTGTCAGCTTCTCCAGCAGTGGGGTGGAAAAACTTCTCCCAATTTCTCCCCATTTTCAAATTCTTTATATTTTATTTCTTTAGGTTTAGCTGGAGTTTTGAATTACTTCAGCCAGAAATGCTAAATTTGGGTGCTGTGACAGACATCTATTGTTTCTTGATGGATAGCTGCCACAGGTCAAAGGGGTCGCCACATTCCCAATCTGTATCTGGTTTACACAGCAGTCAGGCTGTGGTGCCCTCATACCACCCCATTATTCAGTGTAGAGGTGCTTATCAGTGTTTAGGGAACCTTTGTGGGAGAGCATGACCTTTATGTTATCCAGAAAATGGCAGCTGGAGTCTCTTTTTTCCACTATGAAGTGGCAGCAAGTCCTTCCCCTGTAAATCTTATTCTATTTTAACTTCTGACTTTATATCTCCTCCACAAGGCTGTACTATGAAAGCTTAGAGTCCATCAGCTGCTGCTCTAGTGCCTGTGCAGGTTGTGCTCCACAGGAGGGAGTACACCTCTCTGTTTTCACAGGAATGCACAGGCAGTTCAGATGCAGCCATTGCACATGGCAGTCCATATATCTATTCCATGGTTGCCCATGGCCTCTATAGAGATATTTTATGGGCATTTTATGGGCATCTTACAAGAGTGGCCCATAGACCATGCCTGTCATAGGCAGTGACAATTGTGTATACACCTAAAATGGGGAGGGAGGCTGTGGGATAATGGCTAGATGGAATGGTGTCAACATGCTCCCCATATAATGATAATCATCTAGGGATGATTATCCCCAGGGATGGGACACAGAGTGGAATGAATGGAAGATTTTGTAGCCTCCCTCCATTGAAATGCCACGAGAAAGGGGGAACACTGTACAGTACCTGTCAGCCAAGGGGGATGGAGCAAGGGATTCTGCTTCTGAGCCAACAACCACGTCGAACCTCCTTGTAAGTGTAGAGGATCCTTTCCACAAGATTTAGTACGAGGACATAGGGCTCATTTTGCTTAGAAGTCTTTCCTGCCTGGAAGAGGCATTTTTCCCAGAAATAGATGTTTTCTCCCCCTGCATTCCAGAGAAATTCTTCCTGGTAAAAGAAGAAGGTTAATTCTTGCAGATATGTGTGAAGGCCCCCATAGCAGTGGGGTCAGGGATGATAATAGCCCAGAGAAGAACAGAGGGTGTGTCTTTCCCCAGGCCTGGTGTTTTTAGTACTGTTAGGTTTAATGTTCTTTAATTCTAGTGTTCTTGCCTTTGGAAATAAATTTTCCTATAGTCCTTCCAGTGCCTGGCACTTTTGGGTGTATCTGCATGGTATCTTTCCTCACATCTCTCCTCAGATGCCAAGCCAGAACCACTCCCTTCCTCACTAGTTATGGTGAGAGAACTTTACACCAATCAGAAATAAGAGGTACTTAAAAAAAGCCACTAAAGCCACTAAAGCCACTCAAGCTCGACCTAAACATAAAGAAATAGTATAAAAGTAAGTTTGGAGAAGCCTCCACCAAAACCACTGGGATCAGTCAACGGGCTGAACCCATCTCTTCCCCACATAGGAACAGCTGTTGTGTAAGAATTATACTCTACATACACCTTTCATGTAGTGGTTAATAAGGATGTTTGGATAATGTGAGACCAGTGAAAAAGCTGTGGAATAAGGGTGGGGATGGTACTACTTTTTGTCTGGGATGGTGATAATGGAAGCTCTGATGAGCTCATCATGTCAATATCCCTTTGGCATTCACCAGCTCTCGATCTAGAAGATACAATGAGAGAAGGTCTCATTGTACCAGCAGGTTCCGTTTTGAAAAACCCAAGCTGATTCTGGCATGAAGCACGGACAGTCCTTTGAGTATCAATCAAGAAATATTATTTGATTGGAATGTTCAGTAAATATGATGTTTTGTGCTGTAATTACAGATTTCTGTAAATTCCAGGAAGTATTATCCTCTTACATCTGTGCCCATGAATCCATGTGTAATGTCTGAAGGAGATACTAATATGCTTTTGATAGATGTCCAAACCCAGTTTGGACACTCANGTGACAGACATCTATTGTTTCTTGATGGATAGCTGCCACAGGTCAAAGGGGTCGCCACATTCCCAATCTGTATCTGGTTTACACAGCAGTCAGGCTGTGGTGCCCTCATACCACCCCATTATTCAGTGTAGAGGTGCTTATCAGTGTTTAGGGAACCTTTGTGGGAGAGCATGACCTTTATGTTATCCAGAAAATGGCAGCTGGAGTCTCTTTTTTCCACTATGAAGTGGCAGCAAGTCCTTCCCCTGTAAATCTTATTCTATTTTAACTTCTGACTTTATATCTCCTCCACAAGGCTGTACTATGAAAGCTTAGAGTCCATCAGCTGCTGCTCTAGTGCCTGTGCAGGTTGTGCTCCACAGGAGGGAGTACACCTCTCTGTTTTCACAGGAATGCACAGGCAGTTCAGATGCAGCCATTGCACATGGCAGTCCATATATCTATTCCATGGTTGCCCATGGCCTCTATAGAGATATTTTATGGGCATTTTATGGGCATCTTACAAGAGTGGCCCATAGACCATGCCTGTCATAGGCAGTGACAATTGTGTATACACCTAAAATGGGGAGGGAGGCTGTGGGATAATGGCTAGATGGAATGGTGTCAACATGCTCCCCATATAATGATAATCATCTAGGGATGATTATCCCCAGGGATGGGACACAGAGTGGAATGAATGGAAGATTTTGTAGCCTCCCTCCATTGAAATGCCACGAGAAAGGGGGAACACTGTACAGTACCTGTCAGCCAAGGGGGATGGAGCAAGGGATTCTGCTTCTGAGCCAACAACCACGTCGAACCTCCTTGTAAGTGTAGAGGATCCTTTCCACAAGATTTAGTACGAGGACATAGGGCTCATTTTGCTTAGAAGTCTTTCCTGCCTGGAAGAGGCATTTTTCCCAGAAATAGATGTTTTCTCCCCCTGCATTCCAGAGAAATTCTTCCTGGTAAAAGAAGAAGGTTAATTCTTGCAGATATGTGTGAAGGCCCCCATAGCAGTGGGGTCAGGGATGATAATAGCCCAGAGAAGAACAGAGGGTGTGTCTTTCCCCAGGCCTGGTGTTTTTAGTACTGTTAGGTTTAATGTTCTTTAATTCTAGTGTTCTTGCCTTTGGAAATAAATTTTCCTATAGTCCTTCCAGTGCCTGGCACTTTTGGGTGTATCTGCATGGTATCTTTCCTCACATCTCTCCTCAGATGCCAAGCCAGAACCACTCCCTTCCTCACTAGTTATGGTGAGAGAACTTTACACCAATCAGAAATAAGAGGTACTTAAAAAAAGCCACTAAAGCCACTAAAGCCACTCAAGCTCGACCTAAACATAAAGAAATAGTATAAAAGTAAGTTTGGAGAAGCCTCCACCAAAACCACTGGGATCAGTCAACGGGCTGAACCCATCTCTTCCCCACATAGGAACAGCTGTTGTGTANCTTTCCTGCCTGGAAGAGGCATTTTTCCCAGAAATAGATGTTTTCTCCCCCTGCATTCCAGAGAAATTCTTCCTGGTAAAAGAAGAAGGTTAATTCTTGCAGATATGTGTGAAGGCCCCCATAGCAGTGGGGTCAGGGATGATAATAGCCCAGAGAAGAACAGAGGGTGTGTCTTTCCCCAGGCCTGGTGTTTTTAGTACTGTTAGGTTTAATGTTCTTTAATTCTAGTGTTCTTGCCTTTGGAAATAAATTTTCCTATAGTCCTTCCAGTGCCTGGCACTTTTGGGTGTATCTGCATGGTATCTTTCCTCACATCTCTCCTCAGATGCCAAGCCAGAACCACTCCCTTCCTCACTAGTTATGGTGAGAGAACTTTACACCAATCAGAAATAAGAGGTACTTAAAAAAAGCCACTAAAGCCACTAAAGCCACTCAAGCTCGACCTAAACATAAAGAAATAGTATAAAAGTAAGTTTGGAGAAGCCTCCACCAAAACCACTGGGATCAGTCAACGGGCTGAACCCATCTCTTCCCCACATAGGAACAGCTGTTGTGTAAGAATTATACTCTACATACACCTTTCATGTAGTGGTTAATAAGGATGTTTGGATAATGTGAGACCAGTGAAAAAGCTGTGGAATAAGGGTGGGGATGGTACTACTTTTTGTCTGGGATGGTGATAATGGAAGCTCTGATGAGCTCATCATGTCAATATCCCTTTGGCATTCACCAGCTCTCGATCTAGAAGATACAATGAGAGAAGGTCTCATTGTACCAGCAGGTTCCGTTTTGAAAAACCCAAGCTGATTCTGGCATGAAGCACGGACAGTCCTTTGAGTATCAATCAAGAAATATTATTTGATTGGAATGTTCAGTAAATATGATGTTTTGTGCTGTAATTACAGATTTCTGTAAATTCCAGGAAGTATTATCCTCTTACATCTGTGCCCATGAATCCATGTGTAATGTCTGAAGGAGATACTAATATGCTTTTGATAGATGTCCAAACCCAGTTTGGACACTCAGGGGGGCGTTATCAAGTGATGAGAGATCTAATAGAGTTGACAACAACGAAAAGAATTTATTTAACAAAGCAGTAAACCCGATAATAATAACTGTGAAAAGACAATAACAAACTATGCTGCTCCGGCTCAGCTGCTGAGCTGTGGAGCACAGGGAAGGAAGGAAGGCTGGTCCATGGATGGCGCTGGTCCCACTCCAGAGCTGCTGGAAAAAAATGACAAGGAAAAGGAACCACAGGGGACCCAAGGGGAAGAAATACCACAACTCCTGTCACCTTCTGGTTGTTCCCAAGCTCTGGTGACACGGTGCTGCTGCCCGCGCTCTGCTGCGTTGCAAGGGAGCCAAAAAGGGGGAGCTTCTTCCAGGGGAGCAAGGGAGCCAACAAAGGAAGAACTTCCATCCCTGCTGCCTTTATAGGGTGCCTGTTCTTGAGTTTTCTCATGACAGTCTTCCAGGGCTGGTTGCCTCTCCATCAGATGATGGCGCTGGGCACTGCCCCCACTCCGAGGCGTCACCATGAGACAACATGGCGGTGTTCCCGCCAAAATGCTTTGTGGTTGCAGTTCGCCGGGAGGAGGGGTCACCACCACCCTGCCAGTGCCATGGGGCACACAATGGGGCTGGGGCCACCAGTGGCACCGTACCCTGCCACCAAGGGTCCACTCCACACCACCGCGTGCCCGCCACAAGCACCGTGGGGCACCGGCCACTGATGCACTGCCAGTGCAAGGGCACCTCAGGCCACTGCTTCCCATGGCCCCTGCTCCGCTGGCCACACCGTGCCCAAGGAGGGGGCAGCTCTGCACCCAGCATGGGGTAGGCACACTGGTGGGACTGATGGAGCTGCCACTGCTCCTCCAGGGAGGACCATTATTCCCAGTTGCAGAGCAGAGCACATTCTTCACATCTAGTCCTGTCCCAACTGGCCCAAGGGCTACTGCATGAACAATCTGCCATTTTATCTGTTCAAAGGCCTGTTGTTATTCAGGGCCCCAGCGGAAATCGTTCTTCTTGTGGGTTACCAGATATAGAGGGCTCATGATCTGACTCTATTCCAGGATGTGCATCCTCCATAAGCCTACAGCACCCAAGAAAGCTTGCTTTTCCTTTTTGTTAGTTGGAGGAGACATTGCGGTGTTCTTGTTGACAGCTTCTGTTGGGATCTGTCACTCGCAGGAACTGGATTTCTTGGGCAGGTCCTTTGACTTTACTCTGATGGTGAAGCTGCCTTTCAGGAGACTCTGTATGATCTTCTCTCCTTTCTCTCTGTGCACACACCATCCCCAAGGGGAATTGTAAACCCAGTGGAATGCAGAACCAAGAGTTCATTCTTCTTCCTCCTTACCATCCACTCTAGTCAGAGAAAGACAGGAAGAATGTTCTCAGGCTGCAGGATCTGGTGAACAAGCTGCAAATGAAGGTGAAATCTCACAAGAGGCTATCTGAGGAGGCTGTAAGTATCACTTTGAGTTATGGTAAAGATACTTTCAAAGGGGGAATCTTGGGCATTTTTGTAATTTTGAGCATTTTTGAGTTGTTTCATTTTATTTTTATCCTTATATGTTTCAGGTTTGATATTGTATTCTTGGGGATGATCAGTAAATTCACAGAATCATATGCAAACAGTTGTATCTGATAACATGAAGACCATAAAAATTGTAGCTTAACTTATTTTCAAATGGAAATAAGCCTCAATTCTTCTTCCCAAGAACACAGCAATTAAGTAATTTCTTATTAGTTATCTGATTAATATAATATTTTTTGAGGTTTTGTTTTTGTGGAGGTTTTGGCTTGTTGGGGCTTTTATATTTTCTAAAGGCCATATTTTTATTTGATATGTATGTCCCTGGCTAATAGAAATGTGGTTTTAAAAAGTCTGCTAGACCTATGTAAGTTACACACAGTATGGAAAGGTACCTCTAAGAAAAAGTAGTCTGAATTCTTAGAAGGTTGCTGTGTTTCTACTGACACCATTTCCAGGGAATATGAGTGACCAGGTAGTGCAGCATTAAAGGGTTTCATGCTGCATTTAGTGCAGATAGCAGGCCCAGAGGTGCTGCTCAGTATTGTTGTAAAGCCCTAGAAGTGATCCAGAGCAAGATGTTATAGATCAGTTTCCTCACCAGGTGGAGTGATTATCCCAACACTTTAGAGTCTTCAGTCAAAACAGTTCTCCTGAGGAAAAAAGGATTTGTTTCCTAAGAGTGCAGAGTTTTTCTTCTTGTGACTGGGGCTGATACATTCTGATCCAGGTGATGAATTGCCAAGTGAAGCAGCCATAGGCAGGGGTGGACAGGCTGCTTTGTTTCTGGAATGCCAGGCAGGAAATTTACAGGTCCTCAGAGATGATATGGAGGTGTAAGAGTTCAAGCCCTCCTTTACATTCTAATCAACAAGAGGTAGTTGATCACTGAAGGCAGGAAGGCAGAATGAAGGAGAAGTGGGGGTTAATAACATCTTGAACTAAGGAGTGAATGGTGCTTGCTTTTTCCTTTAAGGCAGACATTTACTTCTTGTCTATATACAATCAAAAGTATTTTCAATTAGTATCTTGCCAGAACTCAAAAGGTCTAGAGCATCAAACAAAATGATACTTCTACAGGTCATCAAGTCTGGGTCATCATAAGCAGGTCTCCAAATTCAACACAACCGTATTTGAAGATACTTAGGTGAAAAGCAAGTTCAGTTCTGAAATCCAGATATATGTTGATGCACTGAATTCCTGATCCAGAAAGTTCTTCGAAGATACAATACAGCCTGTCCCCAGTATTCTTACTGCTATATGCATTGGTTAAGAAATACAATTTAATTATTATTCTGTAGATCAAAAGAAGTTCCATCAACTTTTAATGAATTTTCACATGAGAAATAAGAAAGATGGAGAAGTTCTGTATTAAGGGCCTAGATACAACCTGCAAAGTGGAAAATGAATCTATGGACTTTCCCCTTCCTTCAGGAACTCACAGGCTACAGCTACAGAGAAATGGGAGTATCAGCCTTTCTCTCTTGACAACTCTGTCTCACCCCACACTAGGAGCTGTCCAATGCCAATCTCATCAAGTTCCACAAATTCCATCATGACCTCGAGGAAGCTCCAAGTGAAGAACCAGGAGATTTATAAGAAAAAATAAGAACAAGGATATAGAAAGCTGAAAATTGAGTAGAGAATGCATAGAATGTGACACTCCCTTTTTTCCAAAGTTGTAGTTTGTTCCTTTAGAAATTTGTAGGTAACAAAGTTTGTAGAGAACTTGGGATAGCAAGTGTTTCAAATTACTTCTTATTTTTCTTCTGCACTCTCACTAATCTTTTCAAAATCCTTCACTTTCTCTATTGTCTATTGTATGCCACATTATTATGTATCCTTATAGATAATAATGGCAAATTATGAAATATATAGGTACATATATATGTTTTTATATATTCCATTTTATATATATTCATATATATATTCCATATTACAAAATACATGGCTGACAATGGAAAGTAGTGTTAATTAAACATCAGGTGGGGAAGTTATTTTTTACACTGAATGTATGAAAGTGCCTTTGCCTTAGTCTAAACAGGTTTTATGCATGTGGTTTTTATGCTGTTTTCAATTTCTCCATTTCATTCCAGGCTACAACAAATATTATACTCAGATTCAGGGGAAGAACTGTTTGTGGGATGAAGGTTTTAATTTTGTTGATTTCCTCAATGGTAGGGAGGTGGGGGTTTATTAGACTATTTTAATTTCATTATTTTTATATCCAGCTAATCAATGCAGATTAAAGAAGTTTTCTGTGCTAGTAATCTAACAAGGGATGTTTCATAGAAATAGTGACAGCTTTTTCTGATATTAACTCAGCTATCTAGCAAATGTGAATATTATACAGTGAACAGCCTCACTTCAGCTTGGCTTTAGGATCCTGAAGAAAGCTTTATGTAATCTATGTTGGACCTCATCTTTAAATCCAGTTTAATGCATGTTGATAATGTCAGTTGATCAGCCTAAATTAATGGCAAAGGCCATTGTTTTAGTGTGTTGAGGATCTACGGAGTAAAGATTAGTTTTTTTTGCTGAGAAAATCGTTCTGCAGCAGAAAGCAACTCACACTCAGCACTGAGTTAAGGCAGGATAAGTGGGGAAAAGCACATTTAAACCATCTGAGACAAAGGAAATGGGCAGCTAAATGGATATTGGCAGGTAAATCTCTTGAACCTCATAACAAAGGGATGTCTATCTTTATAAGTGCTTTTCTGTGTGAGTATGGATAAATTAATCTACTGTATTCTAGACCTGCAGGGATTGATTTACAATATGACTAGATATTGGATGATACTAATAAATGTGATATTAATAAATTAATAAAGGTCATACTAATAATTTATGATGGGCCATGGCTTGACCAAAGCAAGTGGACAGTTAAATGTCCACACTGTGTGTGTTTACATGGGGCTAAAGGAGGTATGTTGATTATAAGGTATAATCAATGTGCCTATGATTTGGACTTCTATTGAGATAATCTGCCCATATACTTCTTCAAGTAGAGAGGACTTACCAGGTGTATTTCTTTGTAGGGAGACAAAATTAATTTTTCTGTTGGGAATTTTCAGAGTTATAGGATTTTTGGNTTTCTACCCTAGTTATTTACAGATGTAGGTTAAAATGGATCTGAGAACTGGATCTAGTGGGGCTGAGAGCAGGATCTGGAGGTACCTGTGCTCTTTACCTTTCTTGTATTGCCCCTGGCCCTGTGGATTGCTTTAGGGTGTGTCTGTGCCAGCTCTCAGGCAGAGCAGCACTGTCATGTTTGGCAGCACTGACATTGTGGAGGAGTGTGAGGATGGATGTTTGTGCACTCATCTCTTGGCAGCAGGGTTCCATCCATCAGTGCCACTAAAGAGCTGTTTTCATTCCACCAGCCAGATCATGCTGGACTTAGAATAATGATCTTGGTACAAATAGTTTTTGGCCTTTCCTACGTTCTCAAAGAGTCAGAAGAGGAAAGTTTCATGGCATATAGCAATTGTCTAGAGCTTCCAGGTGAACCCAAAGAGGAATTTTGGAACCTGATACTTTGCCAAGACTTGAAAGTTCATTAACTTTGAAGGGTGGTTTCTCAGAAGAGCTGATCTCTTCAGAACTATTTAGTTTATTGAATAACATTTCATTCTGCTTCAGTACACAAAGTATGGAAAAACTGATGACAGTATTTTGATAGATTTCAAGAAGGATTTTAAGGAACCAAAACCTGAAGAAGCTATAGCTGAGCATATAATTACTGAGCACATGGTAAAATATCCATCAGAGGTTTTTGGAGGCACCAGGAGGGACAGCATATTCTCACTATAGTATTGCTCTTCACTCTCAGTTGATTTATTAATGTAAGACAAATGGGTCACTGGTGAACTGCCTGCCTGAGGTGATGTCCAGCATGAGAGATTCTGTCCATGGAGCTAAATCGGCATGGAAACACAAAGGCCAAGTACCTTCCCACCGATAGACAGAGATTAAGCTGGGTGCAAAGACTCCTCTTCAAGTTCCTGTGGCACTCAGCTGCTTCCTGGCATCCTCAGGAATCTGGCATTTTGGGGAAAGGGTACAATTCTGAAGGGCTCAGCCCCTCACTGCTCCAAACCAAGGCTAAACCAAAGCAGTTAGATCCAGCATGGGAGAAGTGACAGCTAAAATGACAACTAAATCTTGAAGCAGCTGTTAGAAAACAATCCTGCAAGCTCTCTATTCATGCTTGTTCTTTGAGAGCTCTCACCTCCATTGCCCAGCAGCCAGTCCTTCACTTTTCTCCACACACAGATTTCTTCCTGCTCTTTCACAGAAGACTTTTACAGGCCCACAAGGTTTGTTTCTCTGCTGAACTCTAAATTCAGACTCTTCATGATTATCCTCAGTCCTCTGGTTTTGTTTATATGCCCTTCCTAAATGAGTATCCAGGCTGAGTAAGAATTTGGTGATGGCAGAGAATAATCTTTCCTCAATAAATGTATCACCTTGTGTCCACAATCTTTGTGTTCCCAGTGGTGTCTTGACTGGATGTGTCCCTCTGTGACACAAGAACACATTACATAGGCTTATATATAATTTTTGTGTTCAAGACTGAAATGAAGAATTGTCAGATGACAATGGCTTTGGTACTTTTTCAGCTGCTTTGTTCCATTGGTTATGTTCATAATCCAACTCTGAAATTATAAGCATAAGTAATTGTGTAACTATAGAGATAAAATATGTTAAAAGAAACTTGTTAAAGGAGAACTAAGCTACTGCACAATCTGAAAATGCTCAGCTTTGTTTTGCTTCTTGTGAAATGAAATTAAACACTCCCGAAGGTTTGCCAAAGTCTAGAGATATCAGTGTATACACCTGTTCCTGTCAAATATGGTGTTGAATTTCATCTGTGATTTACTACCATGTCATGACTAATGGACTGCTGCTGATCCACCATTAACTCTTGCTACAGAGCATGAAATGTGCTATATAAGAGCCAGTGTTTGGAGGAACCCCTTCCCTTGTGGATTCCTGAGCATACACTTTAAATGTATCAGCTATAGGATTCCTTTTCTCCAGGGTCTTTTTCTGTCCTTTTTTATTACAAACTATTTGATCCAGACGGATCATTTTAACTCTTTTAATATCTTATGATTATGCAAAGAATAGAGCACTCCTATGTTTGTGCAAGGGAAATGGCTGGGACACTCAGCTGTGTCAGAGAATCTCACGGCCAAAGGAAGACCCGTGTCCATGAAACATGGCAGGGATTTGATTTTTCCTATGGACTGTTGATGAGAGTTGCAACAATTTCCATTGCCACAGAATGGACGAAGGTTTGTCCCACTGTGTACATCAATGTGAGACCTTGCACGGGGATAAGGACTCTTTTGGTGTGTTGAATATTACAGAATTATTTTCTCNACCATTAACTCTTGCTACAGAGCATGAAATGTGCTATATAAGAGCCAGTGTTTGGAGGAACCCCTTCCCTTGTGGATTCCTGAGCATACACTTTAAATGTATCAGCTATAGGATTCCTTTTCTCCAGGGTCTTTTTCTGTCCTTTTTTATTACAAACTATTTGATCCAGACGGATCATTTTAACTCTTTTAATATCTTATGATTATGCAAAGAATAGAGCACTCCTATGTTTGTGCAAGGGAAATGGCTGGGACACTCAGCTGTGTCAGAGAATCTCACGGCCAAAGGAAGACCCGTGTCCATGAAACATGGCAGGGATTTGATTTTTCCTATGGACTGTTGATGAGAGTTGCAACAATTTCCATTGCCACAGAATGGACGAAGGTTTGTCCCACTGTGTACATCAATGTGAGACCTTGCACGGGGATAAGGACTCTTTTGGTGTGTTGAATATTACAGAATTATTTTCTCCATGCTAGCATCAAGACAACAACAACAAAAAACCCCTAAAATATTTATTTTTGTTACTATGTTGAAATTGTCTGACTCATGGAACTTTGAAGGAGAATTTAAATACCTACTTGAGCAGATGGAGAGGGTAAGGCTGTGATTTGTATGCTGAACTGTGGATGTTTCCAGGACAGGGCTCACCTATCCTGAACTGCAGTGCTCTTCTTGATATCTTGGCAGTCATGAGAGACAGCAGTTTATACTTGCAGCTGAAAAATAAGGGATCCAGCTTGTGTGAGCCTGGGTGTTGGTTACCAAACATCCTCTCCTGAGGACAATGTTCTGTGATGATATCAGTTCTTGTCACATAAGGAATGAGGAGGCTGTCCTTCCAGGAACCTAGAACACCCTCCCAAAGTGTCAGACCGGTGTGAGCTTTACACCCTCCAGATAAAAATCCAGTTTTAAATGTTTATATCAGTCTTTCTGCAGAAAACGATGAATTGTGCAGTGGCGTGTGGTCCCCAATGCAATAGCAAAAGCAGACATGCATTTTGCTTTCCTGAACACAGCACCTGACAGTTAAAAATTTCTGGAACAACAGTTGCCACACTTTTGTGGCGCCTCACAGGTGTTAAGTATTAATATTCTTCAAGTGTTGACTTTCTTGTGGGGGGAAAAAAAATTAACAGAGAAAGAGTGTTGTGCTCCAGTGGTCAAAACAAATGCTGCCATTCTTTAACACCTTCTTTAGCATTCTAGATGCTGAAACAGTGACCCTCTTCAAATTTGTAGGTGACGCAGGACTGGTGGTTGATACACCACACGGTTGTGCTACTATTCGGGGGGATCTTGACAAGCTGCAGAAACAGGTGGACAGCAAATGCAAATGGAAAGTCCTACACCTGAGGAACAATAACCCCATATGTACCAGCACTGTTTTGGGGAGGACTGGACAGAAAGCACAAAAAGACCCGGTATACACAAGGCCAGCAGCATCCTGGGCTTCATTGTGAGAAGTGTTTTAAGGAGATTTTGCTCCTCCTCCTCCGTACAGCCCTGGTGAGGCAATGTCTGGAGTGCTGTGTCCAGTTCTAGGCTCTTCAGTGCAAGAAAGGGATGGACATCCTTGATCAAGTCACAAAGGTTCACAGAAGGAACAAAGGTTATTTCAGGAATTGGGGCATCTAACTATGGAGAGAGGCTGGGATTGTTTAGCCCCCCCAGAAAAAAGAAGAGCCTCAAGGGGATGATGTCAATACATGTAAATATTTGATAAGTGGTAGGGGTTAAGACAAATTCTTCTCGGTGCTATGCAGTGACAGGACAAGAGGCAATGGACACATATTTAAATGTAAGAAATTCTACTTAAACATAAGAAAAAAGATTTTATATTGTGAGAGTGTAATGCTGAAAAGGTTACCCAGAGTGACTGAGTAGTGTTTGTCCTTGGAGATATTCCAAACCCAGCTGAACATCTCATTCTCACTGACCCTGCTTTGGGCAAGGTGGTTGAATGAGCTATGACTCCATGGCTTTATATAATTTGTTTTCAAATAAGGTTATTGAAGACAAAAAGTTCAGCTCCGCGAAGGGTTATTGCAAACTAGTGATAGTATTTGGTATCTGGATATCAGCCTGGTGCACACTAGAGGGACTGAAAGTGATTTGAGCCATCCCACAATCTTCCATAACACAGGAATGACAGTGCGTGAAGCTTTTAGTTTACATTCTGCTTCTGTGAATCCATTAAAAAAATTGTATTTGAAGTATAGAAAATGTTGAAGTCTATGACTACTGCTGAATGGCAAATAGACTTTATAACTAGCCATAATCCATTTTGTTTGCTTTGGATGATGTCACAAATAATATGGAATGGATGATACATATTTATTTTAAAGGAATCACAACATATTTCAAATCAAAGGTTTTTATTTATTTATTTATAAGATACTGTCTTACAGTGCATTGCACAAACTGCTGAAACTGTGCAATGTTTTTGATAGAAAAGTACTGCAAATTTTTAAAATTAAATTATGAGTTGGGTATTCTGTTGTAAGTGGTACATTTTGGAAACACAAAATTCCAACACATTGCCCTGCGCAGAACTTCACAACATACCCTGTAAATTATGGAGGATTATCGGGATCAAAATGGAATATTAATAGACGTGTAATGGAAAATCAATTTCTCTCACTTTGTGATTTGTCGCCATACATGGAGGACTGGCGTCACTTTGCAGTGACACTATTCCTGGAGTCAGGCTGCCTGTCAGCTGGGAAGTGCTGATGCAAAGGTAACTGATCTTGGGAAAAACATGTATCCATAATAGGCACAAATGTCCACCTCTGAGAGAAAGTTTAAAATAGATGCATCTGATACCTGTTTTTATTGCACAGACTTCCAAGTCCATAATAATCTTGATGTGAAAGAGTGAGAGGTACTTCAGAGAACTTCATTCTTTCCTTTCATCGAAATTGGATCAACAAATTTCAGTTCCACAGAAAGTATTCTTCCTGAGGGACTTTAGTTCTGTAAGATTTTACTAGTGAAACTGCTTTACCTTGAGTAATCCAATGCCCAGCAAGAAGCAGTATCTGACCCCTGAGATGTAATTTAAGGCTTGATACTGTCAGGTTTTTTCACTATGGGGAATGTTTACCACTTGAATAAACATGAA
>VYZS01055513.1:13295-23817 GCA_013400695.1 Neodrepanis coruscans
GGGGCGGCTCCGTGGCACCGGCGGGATGTTTCTGACAGCGGCGGCCCGTGAGTGGCGCGGGGCGGAGCGGAGCCGGGCCGGGTCGGGCCGGGCCGTGGCGGCGGGAGGGCACCCCGGCGGCGGCGGGATCTGCTCTGCCCTTCTCCGCCCTTCCCCACCCTTCCCCTCCCTGGGCTCCCCGGAGTGCCCCGGGGAAAGCTCAGGGTGACCTGAAGGAGACTTGTACGGACGCTGTGTAGATGAGCGGTTTTTTTAAATTATAGTGTGGTTTTGCATTTATGCTGTAGATTTAAGATTGCCTTAAGTGCAGCGAGCTGACAGAAAAATAATTCATCTCGTTTCCTGCTGTGTGTGTGAATCGGGGGGACCCAAAAGCAGCCTCGTGAGGAGGCTGGGCTCACCTGGGAACAGCTCATCCTGTGGGCAGGGAAACCTCTGTGTTGGCACCGGGGCAGGAGCCGGAGCAGGAGTGTGTCAGCAGGGCAGGGAGAGAGGGACAGCAGTTTTCACCTGTGTTGTTCATACCTGTCCTAACTTCGCAGTCACCTTAGAGAATCTGTATTAAGCACCGAGGCTGAAAACTTACTGAAAACACTTGGAGGCTGCAGCAAGTGCTGCCTGTCACGCTGGACACTGCATTTGCCAGACAGCGAGCTCAGAGAGTGGTGGTGAACGGTGTCACATCCAGTTGGCGGCTGGTCACAAGTGGGGTCCCCCAGGGTTCAGTTGGGGCCAGTTTTGTTCAACATCTTTACTGATGATCAGGATGAGGGGATGGAGTCCATCATTAGTAAGTTTGCAGATGACACCAAGCTTGNGGAACGTCTGAGGGAGCTGGGGTTGTTTAGCCTGGAGAAGAGGAGGCTCAGGGGAGACCTTATTGCTCTTTACAGCTGCCTTAAGGGAGGTTGTAGCCAGACAGGGGTCGGTCTCTTCTCTCAGGCCCCCAGTGACAGAACGAGAGGACACAGTCTTGGGCTGTGTCAGGGGAGGTTTAGGCTGGATATTAGGAAAACCTTTTTCACAAAGACAGTGATTTCCCATTGGAATGGGCTGCCAAGGGAGGTGGTGGAGTCACTGTCCCTGGATGCATTTAAGGAAAGGCTGGGTGGCATCCTCAGTGACATGGTTTAGATGATGGGATGGTGTTGTGTAGGTTGATAAGTCAGGTAATAGGTTGGACTTGATGACCTCTGGGGTCTTTTCCAACCTTGTTAATTCCGTGTGTGTACTTATAAAGGTGCTATGATGGCAGAAGGAGCAGGCTCCCGACGGCACATGGAAGGATGAGTGGTGTTTTATTGTGACAGTAAATCTCTTTCCACTATCTTATCTGTGGCTTTTGCAAAGGCCTGCAGTGGAAAACCCTTAATCTTGAAATGTTACATATAAAGGAAATGAGATAAAGTGCTAACTGTTTCTTCTGTTTTTCTCTTCTTCGTGCTGCAAAAAAATACCCCAGTGGCAAAGAGCAAATCTAAGTAAGTAATGTTTTCCTTACCAGATTTGGGCACCACCCTGTATCTTCACAAAAGGTTACACTTGTCTAATTTTTGTTAATATATTTGAGAGAATTGCAGTCCTTGAGTCTAGCTGTCTTCTCTCTGTCCTTCTACATGTGTGTCTTCTCACAGGTTAAACCAGAATGGTGTGAAACCTCCCCCTGGCTTCTGAAATTGCAGCAAAGGCAGGTTTTGTCCTATTGTGTTGAGCTGAGCTGTAACATCCAAAGTGCCCTGCTCAGGGGGAAGTTCTGATTAAAGAGAGGCTGTAAATTACCCATATATTCTTCCTCTTGTTTACTTTTCATACCTTTTTAGCTGAGGAGAGCAAGCTGAGGTACAGCGTGGGTCTTTGTTGTCTGTGTGCTTACCAATCACCGGGTGCCTTGAAGCTTTCCCACAGCCAGAGTGCAGAACAATTCCCAAGCTTAGCACAGCCCTGTGTCTTTATGCGAGGCGTGGACTGGGTGCTCTGGGCATCTTGGTTTGCTCTGTAGTCCAGCTCAGGAATGATGTTGGTGGGCTCTGGAAGATTAGTCACAGTCCTCTGACCTGTAAAGAAAGCTGGTGGTATGTTAACAGTTGGAAAGGAAGGAATATGTACTTTAAGGACACCAATATTCTTACAGTGTGGACACAAGGAGACAAGATCGTGTGAAGAAAATGAATTGCATTCAAGATGCTATTTGTAAGAAAATTAGCTAGACAAATCCAAGGGGCTAAACTGATACATTTATGAGTCTTCTCATTCTCAGAAGTTGCATTTTGTGTGAGTGTATTATCTTTCATACATTTTCTGTATTTTGTTTTTTTAACAAAACAGTCCCTGAAAGACCCAGTACCAATCATGCTGGGTTTGAGAAGATTCTTCTCTTACAGGACTTCTGCACAATTGTCAGGCTTTTAAATTAAGAAAGCACTTCCCAAGTGTGTGCCTGACAGAGGGCAGTTTGACATGTCGCTGTTCTACTGTTTTCTATTCACAAAAACAAACACAGCAAAGCAGGAGATTTCTGCAAGGTGGAAAAGTAGCTATTTCAAATGGTGTTACTAATGGTAATGTAGGAGTTTTCTGCCACACACCCCCTTTTATTTTTTTTATCTTGACGTTTCTTTCTCTTCTTTGTAGTTCCATATATGCTTCAGGAACATTATATATCCTTACAGCATTTATCCTTCTGCACTCCCCTTGTGTTTCTCCCCATGCCCCAATAGCTTTCCAGTGTTGTTTTCTGCCTCTGCTTCTAGTTTCATTTCTTCATTGGGAAGTGATTTCTCTGAACAAGGTGCATTGTTCGGAACGGGTTTGGCCTTAAATGTGCGGTACACAAGAATTTCAGGACCTGGTCATACTGATACCACTGATTCCCCCAGAAAGGGGAAACTGCAGAGAGGCTTTGAGGAAGTGGGTGAGGTATAGAGGAAGGAGTCTTTGTGGTTACTGGTGCTTCACAGCACCTGCAGTAGTATACAGGAGAGGACAATAATGAGAGAGAATCCCAAGAATATGTTTGATCAGCTAGCCTGCAGGATTCCAGTGTTTTTCTGTTTATTTTGAACTCAGTATTAAATTAGATTGCAAAGCTGAAAGGAGGATCTCAAGGAAGTACACTAGCCAGAGCTGCCCAAATAGGGAAGAACAGGTTCATTTTGTATTAGAAACAGGAATATACAGGAAAGTGAAAAGTGGACTGAAAGCCCACATCCAGAGATGTACCCAACTCTTTATTGCAGTAGAAGAGAAAGACATAATTTACAGGGTGGTTGAAGAATTTTGCCTGTCTTTTGAAGCTTCAGAAGATGCCCCATGTCTGGGAAGTTGCATGGATCTCAGCAAACTTCCAGACTGGGGGTGTGAGGCAGCTTTCTCAGTCTCCTGACTTGCCCTGCTCCCAGGACACTACAGCTGCTGCCAGCCCACCCCACAAACTGAGAGCCCTGCAGTGGGGAAGGGGGTCCTGTGGCTGAGTTAATATCAAGCTCTGTATCTAGCAGGATGGATGGTTCTGAGGGATCCTGCTTCTCCTTTTGCATGTCTCTTGTTCCAGCCTATCTGCTCAGCTTCCTCTCTGCATGTGGAAGTGATAGTCTGTGATACAGTGTTATCTACAGCCTGAACATCTTTAACTGCTGTCATCCTTCCTCTCTTGCCATTATCTTTCAAGCCATAGTCACTCAATTGTATGCTGATTTTTCTCATTTCTGTTTTTCTTTCCTGTTTTTATTCCTCCTGCTGCACTGTTTTGTGGAGGAGCTCCTTCTTTTCTGGGCTTGTGTCCTGTTTGGGAGTTGTTTACTTAAACTTGATGCAGGGGCTTACTGTTTCTGGTGGGCTGTTTGTCTGTGTTACAAGTTTAGCATGCAGTATTGATGCTCCCATCCAGGCCATTCCCAAAGCTGAAATGAAGTACTTCATGTGATTGTGCCATACTGTTTATGCTGAAAGCTCCTCCATTTGTCTGTGCCCTGGCAGACGTGGTGGGCCGTAGTTGAGTGCCTGTGCACTGACACAGAGACATCCCTTGTGACTTTAGATACATTCTGGTGAGGATGAAAAGTGCAGCGCAGACGGGCTACGGCTTCAACATCAGGAGGCTCCGACTGCAGGAAAAACTGGTCTTACTGAAATACGATCCCATCGGTAAGAGCTGGGGGAAGAAGTTAGTGTGCTTTATATAAGCCTCTCTGATTGTGTGGGGCAAAAGATTTGAATGTAACAGGATTGTTCCTATCTAAGCAGAATATGTCATAACATGTTTGATACTCAGATGACTGTACAGTTGCTGTTCTTCATGACATTCCAGTGGGAAGTAAACGTTATCCTCATTTTACAGATTATGGCAGTGAAACAAAGTAATGACTTGCCTGACACATCAGAGACTTTGATGACAGCCATGCCACATGTCACTGGCAAAGCCAAGTGACACAGGAGTTCTTTCATTCTGTTTCTTTGTGTGGTTTGCTAGACTGTGCTACCTCCAACAAGCAGCCACAAAGTATGCATCAACAGAAGTGTTCTGTTAAGCTGCCATGGGTGCACAGAACAATAAATTTTAACCATCACTTACAAAATGGACTTCAAAAAAAAAAAAAAACACAAGTTTTTCCTCCTCCACAAACGATGTCACTCTCCAGATGACAGTTAGTGGGTTCTTTTATAATCCTCTGATCCTTGCAGATTTTCTCATCTTAAAAATCTGATTTCTTTGGAGGGGTTATAGCCCTTGCCAAACTGCCTTTTGCTCACCCAGCTTTTTGAAAGGTGATATAAGAGTTCAAGTTTCTGTAGTTAAAAGTTAAAAGGCTTAATTTGGGTAATCTTACAATTAAACCAGACCATGCTAGAAATAGCATGGTGGAAGTAATGCAAAAAAAGGCTTATTTAAAGCTATAGAATAAAGAAATGTATTAAATAGCTTCAAGAAGATAATATCATGCATAGCCAGTAGTTATGTTTTTCAAGCTTATTTTTCCTGATAATTTTATGTGCTTGTTAGATGACTATTTTTTCCTTCTCAGAGCTAATAATATAGGAGATTTAAAACAGGTGAGAAAAACTACTAGAAAAGCTCTCATCAAAGCTGACAGAGCTTTTTCTTCTGAATTCCATACAGAAGGGGAATCAGAAATCTCTTGGATTATTTTCTTGAATACAAAAAAATTTAAATTATTGCATTGAAACATTTTGTAAAGTAGTCCTCCAGAAGCTTTGCAACTTGTAGGAAAGTGAAGAGAGAAGAGCTCAGACAGAACATAGTAAGTTTCTGAAATAAGCTCTGATCTTTGTAGCCTGTAGTAGAACACAAGTGAGAAATTGATGTGAGAAAGTGCTTTATGTGTGAAGGGAAGTAAATTTGACTCTAGATAACAACTCACATCAGGAATATGTTAGGAAGCATTTTCACTTGGCATGCATTCTCACCTTATGTTTTGTACTTCTCAGAAACCTGGGACCTCCACAGAATGAAGCTTTTTAGTGAAGTAGTGGCAGGAGTGCCCAAGTTTCACTGCCTCCTAACTGCAGCAACAGAATGTGTTACTAAGCTGCAGTATTTCTTAAAACAAAACTTTCATATAGAAGAAGAGATTTTTCTACTGTGTGGATTGCTCTTGCATAGCTTTCAAAGGAATTCATACAATGAAGTTGAATCAAACAGTGGTATTTTTCAAATTACGTTGTAAAGCTTTGCTTTGCTTTATTTTGTAATTATTGTTTTTTAGTAATGTATTGACTATGCTTAACCTGTAGCTGAAGTGACTTTGCCAACATCTGCATCAGGCACTGGGGGCAGGGTCAGTTTGTGCCTCACTGAGAGATCCCCAGGACACTTGGTTAACTTCTCAGGCAGTCTTTGAGACCAACTAGATCCAGCTCATCAGCTGTAGTTGTTTGGGCTCTAGAGCTGAAGAGTAGTAAAAAGCAGTAAGAAACTATTTTTGTCCCTACATGGAGCAGCTGTGACTCAGAATAATCATACAGAAGAGCTGTAGAATCTTTTCAGTCAGTCAAATCCTGATGCTTATTCTCACAGAGGTAAAGTGGACCTCTTAGGAACTAAAAATTACATGTGGTAAAGTGAAAGCACTACTAAACTCCTTCAAGAGTTGGTTAATAATAGTGCTGTGCCAGTCAGTTGCTCCACACTCATTTAAGAAGTGAAGGCAGCCAGGAAAGAAGTGACAAGGTATTGTCGAAGTGAATTTTAACACTTCAGGCTACTTAACAGATTCTTTTTTTCCCCACTACAGCAAAACAACGCGTCCTCTTCACAGAGCAGAAAAAAATCCGCTCTATCTGAACAATGACTGGGCTTGATTTGTTCATGGAGAGAGGATGGTCCTGGGGGTGGACGGGGTGAACGCTGATTCAGAAATCCAGCAACATGGGCTGAAAAGAGAGGAAATGAACTGGGATCACCATCTCCTGTGATTTGAAGACCATTGTGAATAAAACAATGTAGAGAGAGAAATTCTTAATGTCTGGACATAGATCATCACAGTAACATTTATTTATCTTTTGAGTTATTTTTACAGTACTCAATTAAAAAATATTAAATAGCAAATCCCATTGTCTGTGTTTTCCATTGTGAAAGAGCCTCTAATCTTCAAAGGAACTATTGTTTTATAAAGCAATAAAAATTAACATTTTCCACAGCAGGAATTCAATGGCAGGATTGCAAGTTTTTCTAACCTACCAGCCACAGATGTGACAACAGTGACCACAAGCTGGTGTCATTCCTTGGAGGAGTAATATTGCACCAGCTCCTACAGAGGAAAGAAACAACAGGAACCTAGTCAAACAAGATGAGATTTTGGATAAGCTGTGACTGTGGCTAAATGGGCTATTATTTTATTAATATTATTATATTATTTTTAGCCTGGTTGGTAGAATGGATTTTTCGCTCCTAGGTTTTTGTCAAACATAAAGAAAGCAAAGTACTTCTCTGGTGTTTTTGGAAGCTTTTCTTCCTTAATTAGCTTCCCTGTGTGTAGAGCTATACGGCTAGAAGCATTGCTACCTCTGTAGCACTCTTGTCCTCTTTTCAGTTGGAGGGGCCTTCCAGAGCATGGGAAGTGCAGTGCAGGATCTGAGGTGAGCATTCATAGAGGGGCCTGGGCTCGATGGACGGTGCTCTGTTGTGAGACAAATGCCAGCCTTGGTGTCTGCAGCTGAGGACTGAAATTGCAGTCTCAAAACTAACATTCTGCTTCATGTGCTGCTATTGCACTTCAGAAGTTCTGATAAAATCAGTAAAAATACTGCCAGGAGCCCAGTACCCTCCAGGTGTTATGCCGTAAACTTCGTGTAGTTCTGTATAGTGCATTGTGTGGGAGGGCCACAAACCTGATGGCTGTGTGGGGCCAGAAAGACCTGCTGTGCTGTGTTTGAAAGACCCACCACCTCCACCCCATCTTACTGCTGTATAAGAGGAACACAGGATTCCTGAAATAAGAAGCAAAGAGACTTTTCTGGCATTTCCAGTTAGCAGAGAAGAACCTGGGTGCAGCCAGGAGAATAACACTGTCTGCTATGAGATAAGATCAGTATAGTGAGCTAGACAATCAATTAGAAGAGGTCCTGAGGCAAGTCCTTCCTGTAAGGATATGAAGATTGTGTCCCCGATGCCTGGACGCTCACTGATGCGACGCAGTTAGACTTCCTGATCATTTCCTCCATGGATAACATGGGATAGTAAGCCAGGTAAAAGGCCAGTGCTCCCACAAAACTGTCTCCAGCTCCCTAGAATAAAATAACAAACAAGCTTAAATGTATTTGCACAGGGAAACAATTCAGATGCCTTTACCGGAAAGACAGAAGTTGCAGCACTGATTGCTGGAATCAGGAAATTGTTCAGAGGTTGAGCTCAATTCATTTTCTACGCCTAGCAAATTCTTCAAAGTTAAACTAATGCCACAATACTACCCTAGTGCCCAGCTGCTTAGTCAAGGTGCACACTTAACAATATGGCTTAAAACTTAACGAAAAGCAAGTGTACTACAGTTCAGCAAGATGCTGTTACAAACACTGCTTTTGAAACTTCCTGTTGGTGGAGTGTCTGATTTTGATTTCTCAACCTGGATGTTTCATTAAAGCTATTTTTCTCTCATTTAACTTCTGTTTTTCATAAAGGTCGGTGGTAGAAGGGGCAGAGAAAAGGGGAAAAAAATAAGCCATGTGGCTTGTGGTGTCCGTAGCAGAATGTTACATTCTGATGCTTCCAGAATTTAGATGTTGTTCACTAAAATGGTTCCACTAAGAAAGGTCTATGCTGTGCCTGTCACATAAACCAGTTATTCCTGGGGCAAGCTTTGGCACCTGTACTGAGTTTGATCTTGAGGGTGGAGGACTGTGACATTCATCTGGAGCTCTGGCAGCTGTGGCCCTCTTGAGCTACCCATTGTCCCCAGGCTGTGTCTTGCCTGCCCCTTGGGAGGCAAAGAATACCCCTGCACACTGTGGGCATCGACTGTGCCCTGGCTTGCTCTGACCCTCTTGCCCAGATACCACTGGTTCTGCTTTGGTCAGCATGGAATAACAGCTGTTTGCCTCCCAAGCGCTTTTTAACAATAACTTGTTTTGCAATGTTCAGAGCTATGCAGTGTCCCCCACAACTGGCAAAATTTAGCTTGCTTGGCTTTAATTTTTAACTTGATTTGCTTGTTTCAGTCCACAGTGGTCTTTCCCCCTCCTCCACTAAAACTGTCTTGGTTTCTGAGACCAGACTGGTATCAATTCTTGTTAGTACTGTAAAACTGGTCCTAAGATCCCTGTTTTTTTACTCATGCTTTTATACCAGTAAAAGCTTTACACTACTAGTTTCTTATTTCATTCCAGAACCAGCATATGAACTATCTCCCCTGAGGGGCTTTGCCTCTGTAGTTGTAATAAATAGGCCCCAAGAGTAATGGGACAAGAGCAAAGGGCCTGGAAAAACTTAGTTAAAACAGCTGAGCAAAATTTCTAATGGGAGTTAAGTCTACAAAGTAATTTTCCAATTTTGTATACTAGGGGTTCTCAGTCTTAAGCTCCTACTTACCCTACAATCAGCTTCTTATTAGACCACTCTGGCAAAACAATGGCACTTCTACACACAGAAATGTGTTCATAACATTACAAGAAGCTGACAGGGCAGAGCAGCATGACTACAGCAAGGGAACCCTAAGGGGGTGGATGCAGGATAGGGGTGCCTACCCCATGCTTGGCCTCTCCTTGCCCATCCCTTCCACAGCAGTTTTTTGCATTGGTGTTCCCAGTGAGGAAACTCCGTGCTTAACGCTCGCTTAGCCTGGAGTTTGGGTGCTTTCTTCCATTGAAGTACAGTGGAGAGCATTGCCTGGCAAATGGCAAGTTAATAAGCGAAGCTGTACCCCGGAATGAAGCTGTAGCAGCACCTGTTTCAACAGTTCTGTATTCCTGAACATACCAAGGGCAGGTGAAGGTTTTTATCAATTTCTGTTGGGCCTTTGTCTCCTTTCTGGTTTCCTGAGTGCTCCCACAATGGCAGGTGGAGCAGTAGCAGGTGACCACTAGTTAAGCATTGCCAGTGTCTTTTGTCTGATGCATAATACAAAAATCTCCAGCCCATCACAGAGTTTGTAATCTAATCAGTGCATGATTAATTATTAAAGCTATTTTGGTGCTGTTGTTACGGACAGAAGACTTTCAGCATGCAGATCTGCTGTAGCTCTAGCAGGAAGAATTAATCATTTTTACTTCAAATATCTCTCATATAGTGATCACTGGGAAATGGAAGTGGCCAAATATTTTAATGAGGAATACTGAGAATATCTGGTGTCAAATAGCATAAGCTATTATTCGACAGCAACATGGAGCAGAATGCTGTCTTTTTGATTTTTTTTTTAATTATTGCTGCACTGTTTGCTTTTAGATCAAAAAAAGAATAACCACATGTCACCCAGGTCTCAGTATGACAGTGAAAAGGAATGCAAGCTCTCTCTGCAATGTTACTGTGCCTCTCTGCTTAGTAGATCTCTCTTCTGGTAGGGCTGAACAATGATAAATAAAAGCAAAAAAACTGGGAGGAGAGCGGCCTGCCATGCAGAATGGAAAAAGGCCCTCTAGCATTTTTTTGCAAGAGGAAAGATTACAGTGTGATTGGAGAATACACAGAAGTATTTGATGCCAGTAAACTTTTGCTGAAATCCCTACTTCCCATGCACAGAGTGAAACAGTCAGTATCTCTAAAGCTGAGCTACCACAGACCCCAAGGGTATCATAAATTCACTTGTTGTAAGTGAACGTTTTGTGAGGGGGGTGTTTTCAATACAGGAGCTGCTGCACTGAAAACAGCGTCATGCATCAGATTGATTATGTAGATACCCTGTTCAGCCTTGCTTCTGGTCCATGCAGACCTGACTGGTCAAACATGACTTAAACAGCAATAGCAGAACTGATTCAGCTGCAAGCTTAACTGCAGTAAGAACTATTTTCAGCTTGCAGAAACACCTTGCTTCTTTGGTATTGTGAATTAAACTACATGGGATTTGGTAGATTCATA